>WBNO01030586.1:129722-328511 GCA_013400575.1 Peucedramus taeniatus
AAAAAAAAGCAGGAATTCTAGCAATGCAAACACATGGAAAGAGAGTACCCTGTTAAGGAGGGACTAAAGTGCAGCAATGACTGAGACCTGCAGTGAATAATTAATGACATTTTTTTGACAGTGACTTATGCTTGAATTCCTAGATGAAATAGTCTACTTAAACTGGCTTATTACAGCTGTATCCTCAGGAAAATCTAAACTCAGTTTAACAAAGCATTCTGATCAATTTGTGATGCACCTTCCCCCTCAGTTCTTCATGTGCTATTCAAACTCATACAGCACAGAATTAAATCAAGGATGGCTAAAATATTTCACTGGCTAAATTACTATACATTTGCGTAATTAAGCAATTACAACCCACTGTTGCCACAGACATTTGCTGAGTAATTTTTCTGTTCCACTGTAGGCTTCAGCATAACTAGAGCAAGTAATAACACATTAAAATTGCTATAGTTAGATCCTCAGCAGGCACAATGGATTCATCAAAAACTGGTTTGTAACTTTAGAGGAACCAGAGCTTTAAATTACAGTGGAGAGATTAACAACGCAATAAATGAGAATTACAACAAAACCGAAATCCTCTACCCATGCAGCTTTGGGAAAAGCAAGCAAAGTAAACAAACAAACCCCAAACCAAAGCCAAATGTTGGTGCACTCTGCTTCTGATCTGTTATCCACTCCCTTCCCTTCCTGCCAGCCTCCTGTTAAAAAGAAAGACTAATTTCACACCAATTCCACACTTGAGAACAAGATTTCCAGGGAGCTTTTCTCTTCCTACTATGTGGGCAACAAGCAATGATAGGATCAGATAAAAGCAGCTAATGAGATTAAGTCTCATTAAAAAACTCCTCTTGAGCTTCAAAGGCACTTAACTCTATTAGAGGTAAAACTGAGAACAGTACATACACCTACAAACACTACACAGTCACGTGCAGAATGGGCCCTATGCTGCAGAAACTGCATTTCTGGCCAAAAAACAGTCAAATGACAAAACAATTTTCTGAAATGCATGGATTTTATTCAAGGAGACAGCACAATATTAGACAGGGTACTTGATATACCTTGCATTTACAGTGTTTTCTACCTTTTAAATATTTTTATAGATAGGTTTGCAAAGCTGTAAAAATAGTCATATCAACTTGTCTATATCAAATATTTTTTTTTTCTTTTTGAATGATAAAATTACTGGTTACCAAAATTCTTAAATTTCTGTAGAAATAGAGGATGCCTAAAACATACTTTAGTTTTTGTTTCAAAGTTTCCATTACAAACCCTAAAGTGTTCAGTGCCATCCAGGTCAAATTTAGCTAGAAATTGACCCTAATCTTAAATCAGATTTTCTAGCCAGCCTCTAGCCAGACTCTATCCTGCCAGTAAAGAAAAGCTACAGATGGCAAAACATAAGGCTGAAACAATACCAAACAGGAACAGACATTTTCAAGGAAAACTTAAATTTATCAACAGAATTATAACTAAATTTCCTGTTAGGCAGAAGAAATATAAAATAACATAAAACAAACAGCTGCCTGGCAGCTTGAAGTATTGCTGAAAATACAATTGTTTCCACTGAAGCAGTCTCTGTGACCAGATAGGGTCACAGACTGGAATGGACGTGATGCTGACAACAGCATTGTAAGGCAAAGGGATTTTAAAAAATAAATTCTCCCTTTCCCAGTCTCAGCTTCTCAACTCCTCTACTACATTCAAATGCATTTTTATAGTATTTCTTTTTTTTGTTTTATTTCTTAGGGGTTATGGATAGAAATGGAAATTAATGTCTATGAGAAAGTTTTTACTTCAAAGTTAATAGTAATACACTATTCTATCATGTTCCTCTGGAATTGTAGAAAGGCCTTGTAGCAGGAACATATATATATATTCTCAGTATGGGTCCAAACAACAACAAGCACAGGAATCCAGACTCAGCATCTGAACTACACTAATTTCCACACAATAACCTCTTCCCTACTTTAAGAAATGTTTTGTCCTTAACATCTATTTTCACAACTTCATATATTATTTACAGAGTAAAGGAGGACAGTACAGAACACATCACCTCTCATTCTAAAATTATCATAACACACCCATTGATTATGCAACAGTACCTTAATCCAGCCAGTTTTTTTCAGAGCTTTGTTCGCAAGCAGCGATCCATGGATTTATCAATGCCATTATTTTAACAGAGGTTTCATTTACAGGCAACGCCTATTTCATGGTTCATTTTTATGCAGTTAAACTTTTTATTCACCTGTGTGAACAGGTCTGCCACCAAAGGTTTCTATAGTGACAGTGAAATAGTCCAGACAGAAGTGCTGTGGTCACTACGGGTCAAAAAAAAATGCAGCCACGCTGTACAGGCAAAGTCCAATAAGATTCCTGAACCTTTTCCCACCAAACCCTGGGGTACCAGTCACTACCCACCACTGCAATAAAATTAAATCCTTCTTGCAACAGACCTAGAGAAAAAGCCAACTTGTGTGCTACCTTACTCCAAAATGTGCACCCACCTCTAACAGCAGATTTTAGATTATAACAGTAATTCACATTACAACAGAATCAAGATCCAGTCAGCTATAAAAATGAGACAATAACATGCCTTTCAAAAGGAACTCTCTCTTCATCCACGTAAAAAAGCCTCTTTCCCTAACAAGATTTCCATGAATGGTTTTCCAGTTTCTCTGCTCTGAGGGTTGGAAACTCAATCAGATCACCAAAAACAGCCTCAGAACTATATATTTAAGTGTGGAAAGACAAAGTTATTATGCCTTATTCAAGCCTAGCAGCCTATCATCAGAGAAGGCAATGCAATCCATCCCTATGCACTGTGAGAGGCAAATTTATCTGGCCATTCTTGAAAAACAGGAACTGCTTGCAATGGGCAGTATTTTTTGCCACATCTAGAGTAATTTTCTGCTAAAAACAGCTGAGTGATGCCCACAAAGCTATGACATTTATAGTCATAATGAGAAGAAAAAAAAAGCAAACCATTCTCTGTCTGTGCTCCAGTCATGAACAGCCACTGTTTTCACTACTGGTGTGAAGAACAGCTAGGCAAAGTTGTCTTCAAGAGTCTTTTCCTCAAGGGAAGGAAAAAGTGTTTCAGTGAGGAAGAGTCCCTTCCCGTTAAGATATTAGGACTGTGTGGCTCTTATCCTATCCAAGTGGACAGGCAGACTAAGGCTGAAATGGAAAGGCTCAGGCTACAAAGAACACTCACAAACTGGGGAGACCTATGGGATGGCTTTAGAGCCTCAAGAATTGAACGACCTGTTCCACAGTCACAACTGGCCCACCAAACAAACTTCTCTGAGGTGGATAATAAACAGGAAGCAGAGCAAATGGAAAGAAAAGCAAACCTCCAAGTAATCTGCCTTCTTCTATCGTGTACAATTTTGGTGGGTGCAGTTGGGCTTTCTACAGCCTCAGAGCAGGAGACAGAGTTTTCTTCTGAAAGAGAAGCCCAGAATAGGGGAGGCCAAGAGAGAGTTCACAGTGGCCACAGCAGTGCAGCAGTGGCCACCAAAAGTATAGTAGTAGCAGAAGCAAAGAAGCAGATGGGTAAGATGGGTGTAGCACCCCAGGGACCTAGAGATGAGGATGGAGAGGGATGCAAGAAGAAGGCTGGCACTGGGAAGATGGTGTAGCTGGACAGGAATTTGGGACTGGAAGAGGAAATAGTGGGTGGAAATAGCTGGGAGGGACCTACAATGGCTGGTGGCTCAAGGACTATGAATAGGTTTATGCTAGGATCAGTGGGGAAGTTCAGAACAGGTGGAAGTTTTGGGAGGCCATGAGGCTGGTGTGGTGGCCTTCACTGAACTGTGCAGGGGAAGGAACAGAAAGGACTCCATGAAAAGATATTTGGGAATCTCATCAGAGCTTAACTGCAGCCAGTACCAACTTCTGCTACTCCAGCCTAGGAACAAGGGTGCACCCAAGACTATTTTACTTCCTGCAGAATTGTTTACTTTGTGTTTAGGTTTTGTGGAGGACTGATGCAATGGGCTCTGGGTCTGTGACCAAGACAGTCTGGCAAAAGTGAAGAATTTTTTTATTGCAGAAGTCCAGACAAGTGACTCAGACACCACTGTCACACCCACCCACATCAAAACACCCTTTGGCATTACCCTCTAATTAATATAATGCAGCTGAGCTGGGGATTGTACAAAGCACAGTTGCTGGCCTTACGATGACTTTGCTTCAGAGTCTATGGTCTCTCAACCTTCCCATCCCTGCACTCTGGCTGAACAAATAATGAATAATATCAGGTGCCTAAAAGAAAAAACTTGTGCTCAGCTTTCTGAGATGCTGACTGCTTACACATCCTGGTCATTCAAAGCTCTGACTGATTACCTGTTCTGAAAATTGACACCCCTCCTTATGAGAACCCCTAATCAGGGACTTTTGAAAACATTTACTCCACATCAGCCTTCCATAACTGACAGAGAGACTGTGGCCAGAGGACATCCATCAACATAAATTAAACTGTGATTAGGACTATTGTACGATAGAATAAGATTTAGAAGGAGAAAACACAAGTCATCAGGCATCAGGGGAAAAAAAAAACCACTTAAATAATGTGCTTTTTGCAGCAGGCAACAAAACATAATTCATCCTGTAACCTTAGCAGCTTGTGATAAACTGAACCAGTGACAGCTGACCTTCCTCAGTCACTCTGACAAGTTTATATTAGTTGTTCTTATTACATAAAGACAATCAATCAGAAACTGGAGAACAATGGCCTTATGAGGGTTCATAAAAATTGAATGCAAATCCTCTATGCCACTCAGGGACAGGTTATTCCCAGAGCTACAGACACACATCTGTGCCAGAGTCAACATAATTTTTTTTCTTAGCAGGGTCTGGGCCCAAAAACAGAGCTCACTGGCTGCCTCAAGAGAGTCAACCATTGGAAAGCAACTCATGTTTCCCTGTTTTGCTGCAACTCTCATCTTCTCTCATTACTTCAGCACAGAATAAGAAAGTTATATATACAAGTAGTTGCTGTAAGTTACTTTTTTAAAGTATTCTGGTATTACTCTGCTGCACATTCTCTATGCTAAAAACTTAGCTAATTTGTACACAAATTCCACTTCAGCAGTTCTTCATTACAAATAGGGATTACCAAGGAGGGACTCTGAGCGAAGACCCATCCACTTTCCATTCCCTAGAGCCTCCTCTTATGTGACAGGCCAAGCTGGCTTCAGATCACTGATCAGACCACTGATTTCTAACGCAGAGCATAGAGCATAGAGAGTACCATCACATGTGATTGAAACAAGCTAATACCTTCAATTTTCAAGGGAGGTATGGAGCAGAAAAACAATTATCAAGGAAGAAATTAGATCCTGGGTGCTTAAGTCATACAGGTCTCCTAGAGGTCACCAGAACTGCAGTTTCTCATATATCACCAGAAGAAGAAATATGAGGTCTTGTTCAGAATAGTAATGGGATGCTGCGTATCACATTTGGAAGTCCAGATGCTGGTTAGAAAAGTTGATAGCTGATAGTCAGGGATCCTGTTTGGCATATATGAAAAGCAGCTGTTACTAATATACTTAGTTAACCTGACACCATGAAGCTTATTTTCAGTCATTGCTGGGTCAACTACTATTTATTCCTCCTCTCACAATGCTATGCATCTCCTTTCTTAAATAAAAATCTCATGGCCCAAAACCCAAATTGCCATCATCAAACCTTATGTTACTTATATATCTTTTATTTTGTTTGTTCTCCCCCAAACCCACATACAGATCTAAATCATGATCCAAGCACTGCTCTTGGTCTTGTTTTAATGGGACAAAATATCAACATTTAAATAGCAAACTAGAGTCATTGTGCATCTGCTTCAATGAGATCTTCTCTCCTTCTTTAAAAGGTGAAAGTAGTTCTCAGAGGCTAAAACACTAAAGATTTTTTTCCGTGATTGACAAAACTTAGAATAGCTTTCGTTCATCTTCTAGTGCTCTTTCTGCTGTGCTGATTTTCATCTAAAAGGCATTGAAAATGGAGGACTGTATTTGGCAATCTTGTTTGCTTTGGCTGTGTAGCCTAACCAAGGTAATTCACTAGGTGCTCCTGGAATCCACCTAAGCAATTAAAATACCACATGCAAAACACTTCCTAACTTTTGCCATTGCATCTGTTAGCTTCTAGATCCTCCTCAATAATCATATATGTATATAGTAACACCTCAGTGCTTTACGTTGCTCCAAGGTAATCCACGATAGAGTACAATCAGTTGACAAAACATTAGTTTTATTTTCACTTCTGAATGATGATAAAGAAGTTAGTACATGAACCATTTTGCACATATAAAAAGGTGGCAATATTGTGCTTGGATCCAAAAGCCAAACAAGTCCTATGACTTGTAAGAACTAACACCTGAGTAAAGCACTGCATTTCACAATGAGGTTAAAATAAGCCAAACCTTCCCAACCAACCCTCCCTTCCAATATAAGACATTGGAAGTCTCCACTGTGTACTCCTTTTGACTTCCATGGAAGACACACGCTGCTGACCTCTTAAATTCCATTTTAGGCCTCCGTTGTAAAGAAATCCCACAGTATACAAACAAAACCTAATCTGTATCAGGGGTCATACAGAGCTGAATTTACAAGCTCCAACTCTGACTTTGTTCCAAGGTTTCCACCTTGGACTGGGAAATTACAGAATCATACAATGTTGTCAGGCAACTTTCTTTTACACCCTGTGTATATTCTATTAATGTATAGTGAATAAACCACTTAGGTGTATGCTGTCCTCCAATACATTTCTACAGTCAAAGAAAAGACAATCACATGATTCAGAACTAACACTTCCTCAGCAGAGATCTGCATACACTTCCAAGTGTCCTATACACTTGGAAGCAAAGATGAGTAGGGCAACAATAGCCGCCTGGCTTAAATTATTGTTAGAGATACACACCTGCAAATGCATTTGGCAAGTCAATCCACAAAATGATACAGTATTTTTATGATAAAGAACTCAAATACTTTGTTTTGTGAAGTAGCAGATTCATTCTCAAAGCAAGATCTTTTCACAAAAATGTCATAACTTTTTACAACCTGACAGATAACTTAGCTTGCCACTTCTCTTGAGTGTGGGGAGATGGGGAAAGAGGTAGCAATATGTAGTGCAATGCTGTACTTGTAGCCATGCAAATATAAAATACATTTGAAATCTATCTACATGGAGATAACTGCTGCTACTGTCAAATCTGTCCTTAAACATGTGCCTAAGTAAGGGATTTAAGTCTGATTGAAGTGCATGCTGAAGTCCATAGGACTCTGTATTATTACGTGCTAGAAGTACTCAAGCTCACAAGAACTAGAAGCAGGTACACTACACTCAGTTACAGCACACCACTATAAGCTGGTTCTTAACACACACCTGCTTTCTGCACCAATACTGTTTTCCAGAGAAATGCCAACCAGAGCAAAGTGTGGATCATAACACAAACACATTCTGACAGTCTTTTTCAATAGGTCCAACAGATAGTCTAGACTAGGGCAGTTCAAGCCTTGAATGTCATGACTTCCACAGTTCAATTAGTTTCAAATAACATATGCCTTCTGTTATGTTAAAATTATTCGCTGTATCTCAAAATGAGGCCAGGTGGAAACCTGCAGCTAGAATAAAAGTAAAGGGGGATAGGTTTTCAAACTGTGTCTTCAGAAGTGATGTTGTAACTGACTGACGTGACTACAGAAATCTACTACCTAGATTTCTGCTGCCTTGAAGATTTTCAGAAGACTGTACACACTTTCATCCAGCAGAAATAACACTGTTTAAAAACCCCCAAAATATAGGAACCTGTAAACCATACTTTAAATATAGCCATGCATTTGAGTTCCAAGCAAAGATTTTTTTGACAGAGTCTATATCTTAGGGAAAGGGGGGAAAAGAGTGGCAATTATGATATTTATTATGTTTTATGATTTACAGACTGTAGTAATTTTAATTTTATATTGGAAAGATAGCATTTGATAGTAGCTTCACTATTTTAATTTATAGTAGGTTACTTCAATTAAATTCTTGTGCTTTTAAACTTGCAGGCAAACAAAAGGCCAACCCCTCAACTCCAAGCTGGCACACTAGGTAGTTTTCTCTAAGCCTCTTGCAGTAGTTGGACATCTGTTCAACTCCCTGCATTTGGCTGACAGTAATGTCTAATCCGGATTTTACTTCTTCATAAAGATTTCATTTAAAAAAGTCCTTCCAAGTAAAGTCAGGACATGAAAACAAAGTGTAAAAGTTATACCCGCTGATAGATATATGTGTTATATTGCATGCTTTAAATGTCAAGACTGTGGTCCTATTACATGCTAGTAACTTAAATATCCTTAAATATAAATATCCTTAAATATCAACAACAAAAATCCAGAGTTTTTTTATCCTTCGGTTTTCCCCTGCCCCTGTATGAGTTGAACTCATTCACTGGATATGTGATCCTGAAAATAGTTTTCATTCCTGTAACTTGCTTCTCTGCCCTTGTTTGCTTTCTCTCGCCTACTGCTTCTGCTGTCTTCTGCAGTTCATTAGAGTACAGCGGGATTTGGGCATGTTCTTCAGTGGTATTTTGATAATTAAAATCACAAAACAGCCCAAGTCCTCTTTCTCTTTTCTGGCCACATATTCTTCCTTTAGATGGACTGATACCAGAAGTAAATATTGATTCACTTGTCTGGCTATTGGCTAGTCTCCTATTGGCTAAATACTTCAATTTTCTTCTTCTAAATACTGAAGCAGATATTTTTTCTGTGTGTGTTTTATCCAGGAGACATAACTTTTACTGTTCCCTGCAGCCAGCCTTAGCTCTCCTCTCTTCTGTAGACAGATCTGTAAATGTGCATATTTCCCCCAAACCAACCCTATATTGTCATTATCATCCTGCAGACTTGCAGGAAAAAAAAATCTCTCTGATGTATTGTCTTTGCTAAATTATGAGATGAACTATTGTAAGAATGATGAGTCATAGAAGACACATTAGGAAAAAAAAAAAGCTGATATAATGTACAACAGCTCATATAAATACAATGACCAGGATTTTCAATGGAGTTAGCTAATTCCTGGGGGTCCTCAGTATATTTCAGGCAATGTGTCTCCTTATCGTTACTCATGCTTTTACTGCTTCAAATCTGCTGGTTTCCCTTATCTTTCATATCTTTCAAAAACAATTTGTAGGAAAATAAATCATGCTGTCAACTTCCTCTATTTAAAACCTAATGTTTAGAAGCAAATAAATTCTACGAATATTTGCCTGTCCACCAACGCACAAATGAAGTTTAGAGACTATTTTATACATACATATTTGATTCAAGCCAGCAGAGTTACTGAATCACCATGATCAGTTATGATAAAAAGGCTTAAACAACATCAACTTTCTCAGTTTATGCAGTATGATGAAAAACTGGTATGTTTATTTACTGACATACTTGTTGACCTCTTTCACCCAAGTAATGACAGATGTTTAGGACCACTTCTATTGGAAGAATACATGGAACTAGCCACTCACTTTGTGCAGTCCTACCTAAAAAGCAAAGGCAGTCACAGAAGAGCAGACACTAGACTTAGGTCCCAGGGTATTCATTATCACAAAGTTTGTCTTCCAGACCAACCACTGCATGTACCGCAGCGCTGCTTCCAGGGAAGTAGGTGCTTGGATATTGCTTACTGGTGGGAAATAGAGACACATCTTTTGTTTTCCTTTGCCTCAACAAGCAGCTTTTGCTTTTACTAAACTGCCTCTATATTGAGCCATATGGTTTTTTCAATGTATTTTCTCTTTATTGTCCAGCAGAAGAGAGAGTGATAGAGTGACTTTGGTGGGCACCTGGCATCCAGCCAGGGTCAATCCACCACATTCACACATTTGAGATGTTCCAAATTGACTCTTTCAAAGCAATTTACAGTAATTTGAAGTTCAAGGGAGCAACTTACCTGCATCTTGTGTGTCTGTATTTGCAAGTATTTAGGGCTTTCATTTAGAAAGTCAGAAAGTATATGCTGTACACTCTCCGTACTTGAAATGCATCTGAATTCTGACTTTGATTTGACCAAAATCACTATACTGGATATCTCCACTACTTATTTAGAGCTATACAATGTTCATTGCTCTATTCTAGTTCCTTTGATACTGTATCAAAACTGAATTGATTTCTTATGCTACAAGCAGATTTTTCAAGAAGCTATAAAGATATTACATTTTTGTAATATATGTATTGAATTAAGAAAAGGCAACAATTTGAAAGTTCCTCCTCTCTTTAAAAATAGAAACTCAAGCACTATTCATGTAAACACTTATGCATTTAAATTATTAAATATAAGCATGCCTACTCATCTGCTACATCTGCAGAAATATCTGCAGGATATGGGTCTAATTCCCAGCCTCCTTTCAATTCACTCATATTTCACATCCATACTTTGGAACAAAAAAAACATCTCCAGTCACTCACAGTACACCAGAGTGCCAAATCACTCTATGAACAATTACATGACAATTAGGGACATGACACCTCACACAACACGGAGCTAAACCAAAGACTCCAGCTTGGGACCTGAAAAGCACGGATCACAGTATTGCTAACGTTTTGCCAGAGTCATCAATCCTGTCTCCACACCAGACTGTGCAGGTCAATGCTGATGATTTATAGTGTTCTTGAGACTCCAGCCACTACAAGAACATGGTAACACACTGTGCTTTCTGCTATATACGCCTGAAAATATTTATCACAGTCTTGTTGCAATAGAATGCCGAACTCCCACCTCCTCTCTTGCCTTAACAAGAGAGGAAAAAATTGTAAAATTTGCATCTTTGTTGCAACAAAACAAAGGCCTTGCATTTAGTAAAAGACATGTTTAGAGGGTACTCAATATAATTTCACCAAAAGCCTTTTTTCCCATCCACTGAAACACAAATGTATTGTATTTTAACTGTTACTTTCATGTGTATCCAAGTTAATTTTCCAGCCTCATGGGAAGAAAACAATCAATTGCAAATCAATTGGTGGAAAAGAGTGTGATAGTTTATTGTCCCATAAAAAGAAATGGCAGATACAGCCTTGAAGCAAAATTTTATAATACAAATTTGATAAATTTGTATTGTAAAATGTACATAAAGAAAATGTACTGAGAAACAGCTCCACAATTCTGCCTAATCTGGTATATTTGAGAGGCAGAAATGTTCAGCACACCAAAATCTCATGGGAACCAAGAGGGTGAGGCACAGCTCAGCAATTCCGACAGAATATCCCTAGTCCCTGTATGCTTCAAGTAAACTGTTAAAATCACCACTAAACCAACATTTGAAAAAATTATGTAAATACAATGAGTCAAATTCAGTCATCAGTTCCAATGGGGCACCTCCCATTCATCCTTCTCATCTATGGAACAGAGAAACAGAGAGCTGAGATACATTTTTTTCCATGACCTTTTACTATTTTCAGAGCCATGAAGCAGATAAAGAATTCCAGTGACGCAAGAGGAAACTGAGGGCCCTTCTCTCTCCAGTTTTATGACTGTGCTTGTCCAATGGTTCACAACTGGCTTCTGTTATTCCTTCATACTGCCCTTGCCCACATGAAAGATCTGTATTTCCACGTTTCTTTTTCTTTCCTTTTTCTCTTTTTCTTCTTTTTTTTTTTTCTTTAAATTGGCTCCTGATGCCAAGTACAACAATCTTATTCATAATTATGAATGTCTCTTGACTACTTCATTAAAGAGGCACAAACAAAAGATGAAAAAAACACCAAATTTGCACTCTGGCTGCTGTTGCTCTGTGATTGCGAGTAATTGCTGCCACCTTAGAAGAACTGCTAGCAGTGCAGTATAAACCTTCAAAAGCCTTATTTCATTAGCAAGCCCAGACAGTAGTCACAAAGAACAAAAGTGTTGTGACAGAGGTCACCAGCAGCATATGACTTGCTTCAAAAGAAGACTGTTAATGAGCTGCTATCTATCCTGGACCCTCTGAAATAAAATTGTGGAACCTTCAAGCTGTCAGGAAGATTTGAAAAAAAAAAAAAAGGAGGAAAAAAAAAGGAATATTAAAAAATAACCCCCAGATGTTTATGAGCAGCTGCTTCCAGGTCCCTTTTGTAGTTTGCATGCAGCTTACTATAAGCAGCTCTTTTTTCCCTAGGCTATGGTGAGGGAGGACAGTAACAACATTCAAGAAGGAAAACAGAAGAAAAAAAGAAATTGAGAAAAAAATCCTCTGAAACAGTTTTAATACTTTGATTTTTTTTTCTGTTGCAGATGCTGACTATTTTTGAGACTCAGAACAAGCTCCCCCTTTCTGAATATAGAAATATAATATATAAAGCAAGATTGCCACCTTAAGAGGCCAAGCCTAAAAAACTGACTGGTGATATCAATTTTATCACTCATTAGAATGCCAACAGATTGTAGTTTTCAGAAACAAACTGATCTGTGGGTATGACCTTTATGATATGCAATGAATTCCCTGTAAATTTGTGTCTGTTAAACACTACTACAGAAATAGAGATTTTGGAGTTCACTTGAAATAGCAATATGAATTGAACATTTAAAGTTTAGTCTGTAGAACTCTGGGGTTGAAGTTTAACCTTTTCACTTAAGAAACCCCTGCCATGGTACAAAGGGCATAGGAAAATGCAAATTTCTGAGGTTTCTTGCATAGAAACCAATACCAAGAGGAGATCAGGAGATACAAAAAGCCCAGATTAAAAAAACCCTCTGCCTCCAAGCTCATTAAGACCACAGAATACCCAGATAAGGACCGAGGGACCAAGAAGCGCATGCGAGAGGAGAAAAGGTTCAAAAGTTCAACCTCAAGGAAGACCACAAAATCTTCAGCCTCAGAGACCACCAGAGACCCCCATACAACCACCACAGCAAACAACACATGCCCAGAAGGGCGTGGACCTGATTACCATAGGAAGAGAGGACAGGCGGGGCCAGGGGTTGAATATGCATGGGAAAGTTGTGCAATCTCTTACATATGGAATAGCTTTGTGAATAAAGCTGTGGGACAGCCCGAGGCTCGGGGCACAAGTCCTTATGAGAGCTATCTCACTTGTGCCCGGCGTCGACATACATACCCACTGCATAACTAAACCTAGTTGTGGAGTCTATTTATTCTGCGTACTGCTTCACTACCACATGGCATACGACCAGCAGGCATACGACTGGGTATAAAAAATTAATTACTATCTTGCCTTGTTGCTATTAGAAGCCAATGGTAACATAGCAAAGAGATGCTTGTTTCTGCTCTCCATAAACAAAATTATTTGTTGGTTTCTAAAGCTGTGAACCCGTGAATATTGCTCCCCACACTAAATTCTTACAAGGATTGAAGGAAACGGTCACTGTTCATAAGGCTTGGGTAAACCTCTGGGAAGTGAGGTGAGCTAAGGCAACTTAAAGCACCAGAATATCCTCCTTGTCTTCTGCTGGACATTCAGGTCAATTCAAAATGTCCTGATCTTCATCCATCATTTCCAGAAATGTGGGACAGCCTGAGGGGCAATTCCACCTCATTGCTGTAGCTGGCAAAGTTCTTTGGTGCCTTTTTAATGCCACATATTTTGTAAGGCAGAGAAAAAGCCCCCAACATCACCAGCTTGCTTTCTAAACCACATATTTACCTGTGTAATACAACAGCCTCTGTGCAGGCAACTTCCACTGACTTGTGTGAGCTTTAACAGTGACATACAGGCTGCCTCCTCTCCATTTGTCACTCAGCCATGCTGATTTTTTGGTCAGCACATAAGATTCAGCCTGCTAATCCAGGAACATGGAAGTCAGTTTGCACATTTGTGCTAGGTCTCCTGTGCCCTCGACTTACTGGAAGGTAAGTCACCTGGAAGGTGTTGCTTCTATGCACCCAATATCTATGTGCACAGCAATTGTTTGTGGTCACCATTTTAGCTTCGGTTTTTTTCTAAACAGATGGTCATTCCAATTGTAAAAAACATCACAAAAATGTAAATGAGCAAAAATGCCAAGAAAGGGATGAAGAATGGAAAAGAAATTACAAGAGTAAAAATCTCCTGCACTTTCCAACTTATTTGAATAGCTACATTCCCCACTCCAACTCCTTCCAAGAACAATAGACATGGTTGCCTAAAGGTCATTCTTTCTTTGAAACCCCAAGTTCTCTGATTGTCTGCTCCACATACTGCTGCCCTTTTCACACTTCCCAGATGATGTATTAAAATGTGTTATTCTGTTATGGCAGTTTTGGACTGTGCTACTACTCACATGTCCATTGGAACCAACATGCTGCAAGGCAGTCAGATGTGACACACCATTCAAAAAATTAAGTTAAAATGATTCTTCTTCCTTGCAGTCCCCCACAAAGGACAAGAGAAAAAAAAAGAAAAAAAAACACAGCAGAAACAATGAGCCTTATTATTGATGAAAATACTATAAATACTTATTTGCCAGGCAAATCCCTGTATTCAATTATTCATGACAATTATTACTGAGGAAAGTTCTCTTTCCAGTAATACAGAAGAAAGATGAGGCTTGCAAGTAATATCTGATCATTTCAGAATTAAGATGTTCCCAAACATATTTTCAAAGTTAGTTCATCTGATTTTTTAACAGCCACAGCCATGTACATAACTTTAGATAAAGAGGCAAATTGTTTCATCTACCCTGGGAACCTGTCAATAGGAATTACTGTCCTCTTCACTGTGATTTTTGTCACTTGATCTAGGCATTCAGTACTTTTCTCAGGGTGGAAGGCGTGAAGTAGCCCGTGAATGGGATTCCTTCCTCATGATCCCTTAGGGGAACTCCATCACACCATAGAGAATCCATACAGAGACCACAGCAAAGCATGGGAGAATCAGAGGTAAAGTATTCCTGAATGAAAACCCTGAGCTGTAAAAGGCATTGCCAGAGGCGAGGAGGTCAAGTAAAATGAGACCATCTTTAAAACACCCTAAAAGACGCTCTCAAGTAGGCTTTTCATCACAATTTGTACCCACTGCCCAGAAACATCATTCTACCAAAGGATAGCAGAAGAGCAAAACACTCCAGGCACACTTCATCATGAAGGAACAATTCACCAGCCAAGTGCTTAGAAGCACGTTTTTTACACATGCTGCAGGAAATCCCTTAAATAACTAGAGAAGAAGGAGAGAGAGAACACTGGGATCCAGCATCAAGATGTAAATCCCTTCTTGTAAAATTCCCTTTTTAGGCTGCTTCCAAAATTCAGTCTCATTTACATCCAGATTACTGTTTTATTGCTAAAATAAACTCTTCAGTTTTAGTTTTCTACTATCTTGCCTGAAAAGGTAAGGCCAGCCTGTATGACTACTTAAGGTTTAAGGTCAGCCTGTCTGGCTATTGCATTGGGCAAAGAGAGTTCCTGACTCTTTCTGCCTCTGTCTCAGGACATGGCATCAAGCTGTGCACAGTCATGGCTAGAGATAGGCTTTGGGGCACAGGGTGACACTGCATCTCTTCAGCCTCATGACATAAATGAATTTGGGAGCTGAACTGATGAGAGAAGGTTTCTGGTTTGCAACTGCTTGTGTGTCTACAACAAATTCTCAGGTATTTTTCTTCCTCTCATGCCTAGCACTGGTATTCATGAGTATAAATAGTAAGAAGCTTGTATGCCTTATAGGCAGTCTGCTTGCTTTAACACCTTGTGCCTCCACACAAGAGGGAAAATGTTTTTGACCTACCGGAAGTACAGAGAAATCAGCAGTGGTGAATGCACAGGGAACCATGACCCTTCAGAAGGTAACAGAAGAAGAAAAGAAAGCAGAAAAGACAGCCTGAGTTCAACAAAAACCAACCAAACACAACCAAAACCAACCAAAAAATGTCAAAACTGAAATAGAAATTTTGGAGTTTACTTAAAATAACATTATGAATTGAGCATTTAAAGTATAGTCTGTGGAACTCTGGGTTGAAGTTTAACCTTTTCACTTAAGAAACCCCTGCCATGGTACAAAGGGCATAGGAAAATGCAAATTTCTAAGGATTCTTGCATAGAAAACAATACCAAGAGGAGATCAGGAGATACAAAAAGCCCAGATAAAGAAACCCCTCTGTCTCCAAGCTCATTAAGACCACGGAGTACCCAGATAAGGACCGAGGAACCAAAAAGCGCATGCGAGAGGAGGAAAAGTTCAAAAGTTCATCCGGAGGAAGACTACAAAATCTTCGGCCTCAGAGACCACCAGAGACCCCCGTGCGACCACCACAGCCAACAAGGCATGCCCAGAAGGGCGTGGACCTGATTACCATACGAGGCGAGGACAGGCGGGGCCNACAAAGCAACTCTTGAACAAAGTAGTGGGTGGCGGGTGCACACCAACAAATCTTTTTCCTTCTGAGAGTCAGCAAGTGTTATTTAAGAGGAAGCTCATTCACTTTCCTGAACTAGTGAAAATTTTTGTAGAGAGACATAACTTAGAGAGACATAACTAAGACATAGTTCTGCATTATTCATAAAAATATTAGCAATCTTTGCCTGGACTTGTCTAGTGATTACGATTTGTATGACAAATGCAGCAGTGTAAATTCTGCACTCTTTTCCTAGTATTTTTTCCTAGTATGCAACAGGCTATGTCATTAAAAATAAGTATGAAAATAGCACTACATGATCACAGACTGCTTTTCATAGTAAAACATGTTTCCTATCTCCCATTCACCATCATAAATGCAGTTTAGATTATACATTTCAACATATATTACATCCACTTTTATAATATGATGGGGAAAAAAACCATTTTGCCTCTCTCATAAACTGCTCAATATGGATTGCATTTGTCCCATGGCCACAGCTTGGTAACTTTGCTGTCCTGCCTGGACTCCAAGCATCCTACCAGCAGGTTAGCAGGTAACAGCTTCCATTCCCATGTTCCCCCCCACCCCTGAATACTTCTTAATAAGGGCTTGACATACCACAGCATTGACCTGCAGCAGTGGGAAATGGCCAAAGACTTCTGTTGTAGACATTTTTAGGGCACTGGCATAGAGGTTGTAAGCCTTAATCATGCTCACTGCAAGTAGCTGGAATACAACAAGTGGAATGAACATAAACTTCTTTGACAGAGACTGGTACAGGAAACGTATTTAAGAAGGCAGAATCTCACTCTCTGTCTCGAGGTGAGCACAGGTATTCATCCCTACCTTATTTAATTTTAGAATATGAACTAGGAATAACTCAGCTAATTCTAGGTAAACTTATTCATACCCCTTAAGACTTACAGCCTTTTAATCAGGCACCATAACTGGAAAAGCCATAGTTGTCCAAAGCATAACTTGAAACTCCATTCATTTCTGCATGCTGGAGCTGAGTTATCCATCAGGTCTTCTAGATAAATTTCTGATCTGTGTACAGCCTACCATGGAAATTTAAAACAAATTGCTCCACTCCTCAGGGGGAAAGTATATTTCTACCCTATTTCAACTATTCTCTGAAAACAAAATGAGGAAGAAATTATATTCTAACCTCAGGAGACATTACTACTAAGCTACATCTACAGAAACTAGTTTATCCTCCTGCTGCTGCTGCTTAGTGTAAATAAATAGTTCATGGCAACATCCCCACTCCCAAAATTGCATTTGTAGTTTCATTGTTTAGATATCTATAGACTGGAGACTATTTTTAGCACATCCTGTCAACAATGAAGGGAGAAAACTACCAGGAAGAGGATACATTAGGCTTTTAGATTAACTGGTGGTAAAACTAGTGCACAGGACAGCCTAAGAACTGGGCAGTCATTTGCTTACACAAATGTGCTGTGTGTTTCTGATTTGTTTTTCCACATTAATTCTTAGTTCACACGACACTATAGATCTCATGATCTTACAGACCTAGAGCTCTAAGGAAGAGAATCATGTTTTGCTAGAAGTACTGGGGAAGGTTTAGAAAAACCCAGCCCATGCTGCCTATGGCATTGAACTCACACATCAGTAGCCCTGAACTCTTCCCTGGGCAGCACAGTGAACAACTGCACCTTAACCTGCCATCCCAGCAAAAACCTGATATTGTGCACACACCTCATTCACACTGAAAATAACTCATTCTTCCCATTTGAAACTGCAAACCTTACTCGGTACAATTTGCTATCAGCTGCTTATTGCCTTGCATGCCACTGGAAATGCAGGATTGGGAGCATGCATTTGTAATTTACTGTTGCTGTTTTACACAGTTTGCCATACTACACAAAAGTAGGAAAAAAGTTCCCTTCAGATGAAAACTTGATCTCAAAGGCCATCATATTGGTCCAAGCCTCATTCAAGGCTTCAGAGTAAATTTGTAATAGCTCAGCTTGAGCTTCAGCTTTCATTGTACTCTAAAGTATTACTTGTATATTCCATGTTAAATGGAGCCTGGTCTCAGCAAGTAATTTTGGCTTAGGTCTTGAAAATGCATGTTAAAATTTACACCTTGAATTTAAAATTATACGTTGAAGGCCTTGCTTAAACCTATCATAAATTGAAGTTATATTAAAATAGATTTTTAAAGTCAGTAGAAGTGGCTATGAAAAGAGTAGCATTGCTGTTCAGAGTTTTGGTGGTAATTTTAATAAATAAAATAATTATTGGAGAGTTAAATAAGGGACCTTTTTTTATATGTGTGCATATCTTTAACACTTTGTAGCAATGGAGGTACATAAATATTTTTTCTCTCTAGTCCCATATACTCGACAGAAATTAACCCAGCATCTTTTTAAAAACTGGCATGGACCATATACTGACAAATGAGCTCTTCAGTCTGTGGGCCCAGTTTTTCCCCAGAAGATTAACTCTGGGAACTCCTGACTCTGAAGAAAACCAAACCAAGCCAAACCAAACCCCAAATCTGTTGGCTTAGGTTCATTATCCAAGTTTTGGGGAATGCAAAGTACATGCACCATGCAAAAAGAGTAGTGCAAGTGAGACTGTAAGTATTATTAGCATTTTTGTATTGCAGAAGGATAACAACATAATCTAGAAAAACTCAGATGGACAGTAACCTAATAACATCATGATAGTGATATTTTCCAGATTGTGACTGTAGTCCCATGCACACGCAGTGAAAGCTGTAAAAGACAGGTTATTCTTCCAGCAAAGCCCTTAGACAAAATTTCAAATGGCAGATTGCCTCTGATGCTCTACTGAAGGCATTACAGACCAGCAGTATCTAACTTGGAAAAGATGGCACTGAAAATGGGAAATTGAGTTTGCTGGGCTAATGTCACTATTATAAGGTCTGATCTGCAACATCAAGCTTTTGCTGGCCCAGTTTTGTTTTTGTGAACATGAGAAAGAAATGTTGTCTGGTACAAAGATGTAACTTTGACCAACCACAGTCCTCCTGTTGGGTTTGCTTCCCTTTTCCAGGGAGATTTTTGTTGCATTCCTCTGTAATATTGTGGGCACAATCTGCATGTTCTTTGTTGGACTTTGCTATGCTAGAAAAACCAGGAGCCTGTAGATTGTCTATCATTCAGAGGATTTCCAGCCAAAAAAACTGGAAACACCAGAGGATATTAGCTTTCCTCTGTTCAAACTGCATCTACAGCTGGAGGAGTTACCAGCTGTGATTCACCACAGTGCACTTTGGGGAAGGCATAGGGGGAGGGGGCAAGGCTTGCAGAATACAAAGCCAGCTGGCAGGAACAGCTGCTGAAACAGTCAAAACAGGTTTTTGCTTCTTCCAGACATCCAGCATTCTGTAAGCTTCTGACAAGCTTCTCAGCCTTGTATTGAGTGTTCACTCCAATCACCTCCACACCCTTGTTTCTCTGTCTTCTATTTCAGTGCACCTCCTTTCCTCCCTCTGCTCTGTTCCTCTCTCCTCCCTTCTCCTCTCATTTAAACTCTTGTTCAAAGGGAGCCTTACTCCCTTCTGAAGGATTGCATCTTTGCTCTGAGTTTTGCTGAACTTCCCCTCATTCTGTTATAGTCTCTCCTTGCCAGCCCCACCATCACACCCCTTACTTACAAAGTCCACAGGGCATTTTTTATCTTCAGTCAAAGCATCTGGCACAGCCATGTCCTGTTGGTGAGCACCAACACAGAGCAGCCACAGCTACAGAAATAGCTCCTCAACTGAACTGAAAAGCCACTGCTCCTCTTGTATCTCTGGTGTGGCAAAATATCCCAAAAAGAAAGGCATCATAGCCTCTTCTCAGATACACCCAAGGCTTAGGGTATGGACCAAAGGGCTCAGGCTGTGGTGGTTGGGATCCTCAGGTGGGGACAAGCTTGCAATCTGTGAAATGAGCAGTCTGGAGCACAGACAAGGTAGGAGAGGCAGACGTGTGTATATATGTGTGCTAATTTGCATGCACACGCCTGTGTACATCCAGGGACTCCAGTAGGACTGCTGATGGCATTGGGGGCCAGAACTGGGGAAAGGAGGCAGAGGCCATGGAGAATCTACAGCTCTGTGTATGTGCTAAATAAAGAAACTCAAGGCTTCAACTTATCACCATCTAATTGTCCATTTGAATTGCGATTTCTCATAAATATACATTTAAAGCTGCATAAGACTTTATGCATACAAAAGAGTAACAGATACTTTTAGAATAACAGATAACACATAGAGCAATAAAAATGCAGATCTCTGTTAGCAATAACTGACAATAGCCTTTATTTGGCAGACACAGAACAGATTCTTAACCACTGACCTTTTTGTTAATTCACAGTTACTTGTCAAACCAACATCAAGTTAGACATACGTAACAAGTATTGCTGTTAAAGAATTTCAACCTGAGAAGTAATGCTAGTCAATAACACATTAAAAAACAATCCAAATTCTACCTTAGAGAACCTCCTTGTTAGAAAAAAAAGAACAAAACTCATAGAACAATTTGGAGTCTGCAGCAGACCCCCAACTCTAAAGGACCAATAAGATATTTCTATTGGACACTGGATGGGTACAGCACTCTCTGTACAGGCTTCTCTGCACTGGTTCTACTGCTGAGCCACCTTGATCTTACTGGAGACAGAAAGGGTGAGATGTGTCATCTTTTATTACTGTGCTATAATCAGTCTAAGCTTTTCAAATAGCAAGGTACCTTTCCTGAAAGTCAGAAAAAGAAACAAAATAAAACCAAAACCGTGCAGGTACATACAATAGATTTTACCAGGCAAGAGAATGCAGAACGGAGTTGGCCTGCAGTATTTTGAAGACAACTGAATAACTGGCATACATTGATTTTACTCCCCATAATTTTCTGCTGTAATATAAATGCAATTACTGGCTCTTTCTCAATAATAAGTAGTATTTCTCATCAAAATACTAGCAGTATAGTCTCTTCAAAGATGATCTTTCCACACACAGATTAATATCAAACTTAGGTCTCTGGTGCTTTAAATCCAAAAATATTAATAAGATATATTTGATTCGTAGAAATAAATTAACTGTCAAATAATATTCTTCCAAACAAGTTGGCTAAATAAAAACAAAATAATCAAAAACCAAACAAACCAAACTTATTCCCCCTTTTGGAACATTATAAAATGCACTGTTTGTTTAATTTCCAGAAAAATAGAGCCCTTAAAGCTTTTCTACTATGGCCTTTTTTTTCCTCATTCTTGCTCAAACAAGAACAAATTTCCTTAAATGAACATGTGCTTCATTTCATGAATAAAAGGTAAAATGAGGAATGATTTAACACTTAAATGGGATTTTGGATGGCTATTTTCTGTCGCTATAATTTTTTTCCAAATGTATTTCTAAACAAAAAATATGAGTAATTGCAGACTTCTATATAGACCAGAAAACAAAACAGTATAAAATTGCCTGGCAATACAGGAAGCCCCACATAACCATCAATTCCAAAAAGAGGTCATCAGCAACTAACAGTCTAGCCTGTGCAGAACTGCTGGAAGGATGCTGGGGAAGAGAAAGACAGACAACATATTATTTGTAGAGAAGCTATTTGTGCCCAGAAAGAAGCAGCAGAAGGTTTTTAATCCAGCCTTAATTTACACAGATTTCTGTGCATCTGTCCAAAAATGAACGGAGGCTCCAACCATCATGGTCTTGCAGACTTAGCAATGGCAATCTAATATGTTTCTGCTTCCCAATCAAGTATGTTCCTCCATCTCCCTTGAAAATTACTGCTCCGGTGTCAGAGGCAGTACAGATAGAGATCTGGCCATCACTGCCCTAGTCCAGAGCCTGGAGTATCAGTGCCAGCCCTGCTTCGTCCATGATTTGAGCCAAGACATCAGGGCATTGTCTGCAGGCTGCTGAAGCACGGCCACCCCTTCCCTCCTGCTGCCACTGCTGTCAAATGGGTAATTTACCACAGAAGCACTTCATCTTCCCAATTTACAGAGGCACTCAAAGCAACACATGCCTGCTGAGAAAGTGGAAATTGGGAATTACACTCCTGCATATGTCTAAGGGCACAGCAATGTGCCACAGTCACATCCCACCTTCTTGGGCAGGAAGGGTAAGAGCTGGGTAAGGGCTGCAGGAAGGACAAGGAGAGATGTAAGGTTCCTCTTTCTCCTGTAAGCCAGTCTGTTGACCAGAGGCTGTTAGACTGTTCTGGGTCAGCAACTTCTGTTAATACATAAGAGAATAAAACTAAAAAATGTAATAGACCAAGGCAGGGAGATGCCTGAAATAGGACCTCCCTAAATTTCTCATGGTATGCCATTTCATGAGATTATATTTATGTCCTGTTTAATATGAAGGCTGACTTCCCCTGCCTTCTGCTCCACCAAAGCAGGCTGCCCCAAGGAGGTGGCTGCAGTGTTCAAGACTGTTCTGCTGACCAGCTTCTAATCAAGGCAGCAGATTATCGTGAATAAAACAAGACTTCAAGTCTTGCTTGGCCTCTCTGATCATGTTAACCCAGTTCATTACAGACTGCTCCAGGCAACAGAGGGATATTCTGCCTGCCTCCTTTCTCTCATAAACAGTTTATGCCACAGGTAATTTTTCCCCATCTCTGTTCATTCTCAAACCTCTCTCTCTCTCCCTCCACATTTCCTCTAGGCCTTACACCATCTGTGCAAGCAGTCCTCTTTCCGTACACTGTTGCATTCTATTCCTTCTCTCTCTGTGATCTATATTTAATTGTTTTCCTGTTTATACACCCCTCCAGAGAGGAGTATTGTTGAATGTGACCAGTCAGGAAGAGAAACAATGTGGTCAGGGCACAAATCCTTTCAGAAGAGTATCTGGGATGGGAAGCTGTGCAAGACTTGGTGGGATAAAAAACTTTTTAAAATTAATCAGATGCAGAGATCTGAATATAAATCCATAAGTCCCCTTAGAGCACCCTGATCAAAACCCAACAATACCTAGACAAGGGAAGAAACAAAGGCAAGGAGACACATGCAAACTTTATTCTGACACTGCACTTTTTTTTTCCCCTCCATATGATAAAACTGTTTGGGTTTGGAAACATTACAGTATTTGCATCTCTTTGCTCAAACTGCCAGGAACCCCTGAATATTAATTCAGAGTGCATACATGAAGTAAGCTCTAGGAAAAGTGTACTTAAAGACTGCTGGGGAGTTCAGTGTTGTTTGGTCCAGAACCAAGTGCTTTTAGTGTAGGAGGAGTAAGCATAAACCTGGTTCTCTAGAAGGTGGCTGCAGTACCACTGAAATCAGGACAGATAAGAGCACAAGAGCTCACCATGGTGACACAGTAAAGAACTCCAGTGCAGCGACCAGGGAATGTCTGTCTGCTTGGAGGGACACTTGCACAACAAATAAATGGAGTGTTTCCCATCTTCAAGTTTCTGAGAAAAGTAAATAGCTTGTGAACAGACTGGTTGTGAAATAAAACACTAGTGTACTAGCACTGGGGAAGCTTGATAGTGTGGGTATTCTCCGTAAGTGAGAGCTATTTATCAATAAGAAATGGAGCCCAGTGGAGAACACACACATCTATTATTTGAACCAAAAGAATGTCTGAATTTTGTTTTGGAGTTTTACCATTCTAATCATGCATATAGTTTTGATTATCATACAGAATCAAAAACTTTCATAGTCCTTAACATTATGCTAATAAATGCATTGACAACCCAGAGAGAGTTTTGGGTGTAAGCCATTCACTTCCCTAGTATGATGAACTGTGAAAGGAAAAGCTGAAAGGCTTTGTAAAGCAGCACAGATATTTGAAAAATCAAAGAGGTATGCAAGTGGTGATTTCATATTTAAGCCATGTGTGTCACTAGTAGATGGTGCACAGTGTGTAACAGAAAAGCATCAGTGCAAAGGCAAAAGCATCTCTCAGTGGCTAAGACAAGTATGAATGATGAGCTTCCCTCCATGACCTGCAGACATTCCCTGGCCAAAGGGGGTCCTCAGCCTTTGGTACAACACTGGAAGGGAGAATATGTTGTGATGGAACAAGGGATAATGACTTTAAACTGAAAGAGGCTAGATTTAGGTAATATATTAGGAAGAAATTCTTTAATGCGAGGGTGGTGAGGCTCTGGAACAGCCTGCCCAGAGAAGTTATGGATGCCCCATCCCTGGACATGTTAAATATCAAGTTGAATACAGATTTGAGCAGCCTGGTCTAGTGAAAGGTGTTCTGGCCATGGCAGGGAACTTGGAACAAGATGATGTTTAAGGACCCTTCCAACCCAAGCTATTCTAGCATTCTGTGAGAAAGGAAAGGGCTGCAGAGAGGAATTGAGGGCAGCAGAAAAACCTCAGAAGTTGCAAGGAAAGTACATTTGCAGAATGAAATGATTTGCTGAGCTTGTTTGCTTCAGTTACTGGCAAGAATGGTTGTTTATAAGATATTTAAACAAGGGGAGGTAAGTGGCTTAGTCTACAGGATGGGCCTCAGCAGTGGAACAGAAGATGCATCTGAAGCAGCTGGGAAAAAGATTATTTCATTAGCAGCACTTTTCAGGGACAGGAAGAGCCTCTTACTGACCAAAAGGGGAAAATCTACACCTGTGGGGACAAGAGACAATATAGAAAAATGGCTCGAGCCTGAGAACAAAAGGGAAGGAAGAAGGTCAGATATTGTTCATTTATGCCCTAAAAATCATTTTAAGAGGAATTTAAACCCTGAAATGGAGAAAACATTTTTAAAAGAAGTTGCACAATATCATTTTGGGGAGACATTTTCATGAGTTTAAAAAAAAAGTTATCTTCTTAGCAATTTGAGTTCAAACAGAATGTCAGCAGCAAGAATGTGAGCTGCTGATCTGTTAGATGACTGCCAGAACTAAACAATGCTCCCCTCTGAGTCAGTGAGAGGCTATGTATGGTATTATGAGATCAAACTCTAATCCCCTCAGTAGCATTTTTCATGGAAAAACTGCCATACTATAAGTATTTACACTGTTAAATGCAGTATTCATGTAAATGCCGTATATATACACATAAAATGTGGCTGTAATTGCAACATATTCCTTAGAAATTGTATCATTTGAATCCTGTTCAGAAACTCTCCTGAAAAAGAGCAAAGACAACTAGACATTATTTGCTTATGTTCCCCTTCTCTCCTGTATGCATTGATGCCTCATTTGCAATTCAGAGGCAAAGTGAAAGGAGGCTGTGCAAAAGTGATCGGTTGTAACTCCGGTTTGTGGAGCACAGGTATGGAGTCAGGTCTTGGCTAAGAAATTTAGCAGCTTCACCAAATGAAGTGTAACCAAGCAGAAATCTTGTTTTGCTATTTACATATCCTGCAAACATCAGAAAATGTCAACATTTTGTAGACTGACCCATGTGACTGTTCAGCAATATTGTGCAAATATGAGACACCAAACTAAGTAACTTGATAGTGTTCAGTTATATGCATCAGAATTTAAAATCAATTATTAAAAGGTACTATTTTAATTACAGCATCAGTAAATACCAATATTCTTTCCAGACTTCCTTACTTCAAATATTCCTGTCTGAGGACTCATCATTGCACCTGCAAAGCCTCTCTTGCCAGTCTAAATATCCACTTTTATCCAGAGAAATTAATTATTCATGTCATCAAAGCAACAATGAGCTAGCAAGACAGGATATTTCAAGCAAACACTGATATTCTACTACAATTTTGTAGCAAGGGTTCTAAAACCTTGTAAGTTATTATACTATAATTTTTTCTGATGAATTTGTTGTCAGCCTATACTTTCTACTAACTTCTATAGGATTTAAAAAAAAAAATACTGGTAAATCAGTCTCTTTTTTTAAACTTCTGTGAGTTTTTTACTCCATAAAAGCCTCTTTTTCCCCCTTGGTACATCACATTTTAAGTGACTTCAAGCAAGTATCTTATACATTTCCACACAAAGATGATCACTGGTTTCGCAAGGGAAAAACAACCAGTATTATACTGGTTATACTGGTTATTATACCAGTATTATACTACATTGCCTGCCTCTTATAGCAAAAGCATCTCAGTAACCTTGATAAAATAGCACTGCTAGTGACTTCTTCTGCCTCACGCATTACATTAGAAGCAGGAATTGCTAAAACAAAAGAGCTTGCTTACTTCATAGTAAGGGGAAAACATCAGTAAAAGACAGCACTATTACAATAAATGGCATCATTGCTGGGGACTATAGTATTTCAAAGCCCAAATATTTACACAGGTAAATAGACTAATCCACTTTTTTCTGCAGCAAATCCAAACACAATTCTCACCAAAAAAATCTTATTTTGCTTCCTTGAATCAAAGTCTAGTAATGTTCTGAAAAGAGTAGAGTGAGAAATCCCCATTTCTTATCAAGCTGTCCCCTTCTCTCCCACCATCTCCTTCTGTTTGGTTCCTTTAGTGGCAAAGAAATTTGCTCCCACTCCCTGTTCCTTCGTTTTGGGGTAGCAGTGTTATCCTTTCTCTAGGCCCTATATTCAAGAATCTTACAGGAACATTATGTCTTCAAGAACACTATTTTTTTCTCCCTTTCTCTGTTAAATTTGACAGTGCTTTCAAAGCAAAGGGCCACAAAGGGGTGTGGGGGCATATATAAAGCCTCATCATTTTAGGAACTCAGGCTAAAAATGAATCCAAATCAATAATTCACTTTTTCAGTCAATTTCCTGTGTTCATACAGATGACTACAAGACAGACACACAGCACACTGACACATCACCATTTCAGAAAAGTAAAGGAAAACTAGTGTAATACTCTGACATTTTAGTCTACATCCCTGCAGGAGTAAGAGAATACCTCATTCATCCACTACTAGCTAGGAACATCAGCAGTTCAAGATTCACTTTGCTGGGTTTATTTAATAAATATGCCTTGAAGAGTTTTTAGTTTAGGAGGAAAGAACAAGACACTCTAAGATCCAAAATAAGAGTTTGAATTACACTGAGAAAAAGAGAGATTTCTGATTTGACAGTCTCAATATATTTTAGAGGCCACATGGATAAAATATCGTGATTTCAGATGCAGATGTATTGCCATGGGCACTTTACCCTCCTACATTATCAAATTTAGCCTTCTGGATTCACAGGCTTGGTCGGGGGATAACCCCCTTTTACACATTCAGTTATGAGACACTAATTTTGTGCTAGCCCAAAAGCTGGTAATAATACAAGATGAGTTTAAACAATAAACTTCATGGGGGGTTTTTGTTTGTTTGGTTTAGCGGTTGTTTTTTTTTTGTTGGTTGGTTTTTTGTTTGTTTGGGTTGGTTTTTGTTTGTTTGTTTGTTTTTTGTTGTTGTTGTTGTTTGTTTTTTGTTTGTTTGTTTTTGTTTTTTAGTTTTTTGTTTTTTGTATAGTCCTCGGTGGCAACTTGAGGCTACCACCAGAAGACAGAGAAGCCAAGGAGGTCTTAGAGTAGGTTGTTAAAGCATTCTGCTATATCTCAAGTTTTGAAAATGAGGAAGGAATGCTGTACTATCAACAATAATGCCAATCTGCTATGGTGTTAAGTGTCCCAACAAAAGCAATACAAGTTTTCTTCTCATTCAGATCTCATTACAGTTCCTGGGAGGGAAAAACAGCAATTTGATTTGCTTTTCCTTTTAATCATGTAGGTTTGCACTGGTTTAGGCTTTATGGTGTTATAAATTTAACAGAAGTTGCCCTTAACTACAAGGTTAGGGTGCTTTCAATGAAAGATCTTTTTCTCATAAATGAATAAATTAATGCAGGCTAGTTTAAACTTTGTCACAGAAATCCCAAGATGAACAACTACATTATTTTACTCATTTCAGGAAGCTGAAATGGATGATGACTGAGCAGAAACCATGAAACTTTGCATGATTTCCAAAATCTGGAATGACAAGGGACCAAATCATCATCTCATCATCATCATCATCATTTTCACTGTGAGGTTTTTTTCATCAAGGTTCAAAAGAAAACATAAAGGCAAAACAGGCACAAAAGTTGTCATGCAATACAAAATGTTAACATTGATATCTTTATTTCACTCTTTTCTAAGATATTGAAGATGCCATAGTAACCGTGCTTTAAAGTCAGAGGTGTCGCTGTAGGACACAAAACACACGATGCTGACAGCAGCTCTTTCCAAGACGAAAATGGCATTTTATGAATTTCTGACTCCAATTTATAGATCTCTGAAATGGCATTGTCATTGGAGGGTGACAGTGCCACCTCTTCAATGCCACTGGGCAACCCAACAGTCCATCAAGTTGCTCGTCCCCCATAAATAAATGAAAACAATACGTTATTTACATAAAGTCTGTGAGAAAGTTCTGTACAAGAATGTAAACATTAGACGGCTTTAGAAAAACTTGAAAAATCAGGGCGACACAGAGGTGCTGTGACAATTGTGCTATGTAAAGCTAAAAGCCCAGACAGACAGACGCTCATGCTCACCTGGGAGCAGAGGTATGAAACCCTCAGAAACACACTCGGGAGCTGTGAGGCAAGGGGACTCCCTAAGAGTTTCTTCTGCTGCTCTCCTTGAAGGAGAAATGATCACAAGACATTTAAACTACAGCAAGCCAGAATGCAGAGACATTTGAAGAGAAATAAGCAAGGACTGAAGTATGTGAAATGGGGACATTTCTGAGATATGCAATAAGTACTGCATCTGGGATTTGCTCCAGAGCCATCTGACCACTGCCCAGACTCAGAGGTGAGTATCATCTCTGAATCAGTACTTCCTCAAACAAAGCTTTACTTTTACTGATGACCGGCCAGTTACCTCAGTAAAGTGAGGGTGGAAAGTACCAAAACAGACACAGTACAAGAAAAGCAAAAACACATGATTGCATTGTTTGAGTCAAAAGCATAAAACAAAAAAGCTGAATCAGATGAATGATAGGGTGAGGGAGAAGGAAAAAGCAGAACTGTTACCTTACAAGGGAAACATCTGAGAAGGCAAAGTGAGTTTCAGTAGACACTAGGAGGCAAGAGCCTGGTCTCAAGGGTACAGTTTCCATGGCCGTGGAGCTCAGCATTTCTGCAGCCCAGCTGTGCAATTCTACACCAGCGCACAGCACATTCAAATCTTCAACCTTTTATTTACAAGGAGTAAGAAAAGCCTGTAGACAAGAGCAAAGAATCATATCCCAGGAGGGCAAAACAACTTAATTTCTCCTCTTCAGTAACTGAAAAATGGGGAGTTGATGTGCCACCCTGAAGAGATGATACAAAATCCCAGACAACAACAGCTCTCTGATCACCATGAAGATAAATGAGTGCTTGTAGACCATAGTGGTACTCCAGGGAGAGAGCTCTATTCTTATTTCTTTCTCAGTCCCATGATTTCCCCCCGGCAGAAGGATTTTAAAAGCTAGGGTAAAAGGGCAAACTTTCTCTTGGCCATGGTGCATACAGCCTGTTAAATGTTTTGTAAGTCCTCACTTCCCTGGGGATAGGATATAATTACCATGGTTGTGCCTGTGGTTAACAACAAGGAGGAAGAGATGAACACAACAAAATGAGGCAATAAGCAAACCCTAAACTGATCAATAGAAGAATAAGTGGTGAAGAGCAGAAGCAAAGGACTGATCTGTTTTTCATAAATAAAGTTCTTCAGAAAAGGTATGTTTTTTAAGTGACCCAGATCATCTGCATTGGACAAGATTACAGTTTTAATTCACTCATTTGACACATGTTATGAGAAAGATAGAAACATCATGTCAAAACCTTAAAACTTTCCTTCCAACTCCAGGGAAACAACTCCTCCTATAACATCACAAATGTCTCCCTATTGTAGCATTTCTTTCAATACAAACATTACTCAAATTAATTTTATGGCTTCTTTTACAACCTGTTAGAGTGAGAGAAAATGCTTTTAAACCAAGCAAGGGAAAAATTGCAATTGGCACCATTCACATAACTATCTTTGTTATGGGTAACTTACGCCCTTGCATATAGTGGAATACCCATCCCCAAGAGTAAATTGGTATGTAAGCTTCATCCTGATGTGGGGAGAGATTTTCAAAAAGGCAGTTGGGATAAAACGTATCTTTTGGCAGATAATCACAGAGGTAGTCTGTGCTTTGGAAGTGACAATCCTCAGAATCATTAACAGTATTCCTTTTAATGTCCCATGTGGGTTTTCCTGTCTGGGAAAAATGAAAAATTTGTTTGCTAGAATAAAAAAAATCCCTGTTGCAGAGAAGACTTTCAGAAATTCATTTCATACCATCAGGCAAAAGATGCTATTAGACTTTTTTTTTCTTTCAGAAGAAAAGCAAATTTCAGAAGAAGAGCAAATTTCTCTGCCTTTCAGAGAAAAGCAAATACAGATGGAGTTCCTCTGCTGTGTGAGAAGGATGCTGTAGCATCGATGGCATTAACAGCTGTAGAAGAGAAAAGAAGACATCTGGATGCTGCCATAATTGTACTGGTGGAACAGGGGAAAGTAGGTGAATAAATAGTTTCTACTTTGCAGACAGAGTAAGTTCTGTGGCTCACCATCCTTATCAGCACTGCCTCTTGGTATATTATGTTGTGGCATTAATTTCTCCACAAAATTATGAAAAGAAAAAGTAGGTGCACTTGAAGTATGTTTTTAGTATGGATTCTTCAATTCTACAAATGCATAAAAACTTGAAATCATGGGGGGAAAAGAACAAATCTCAGCAATTGATTTTGGGAAACTGGTTTGTCTCCAGCTCTACTAACATGGGTGACTTTTTCTTGTCTTGGATCGGTTTGTAGTTAACATGGTACGCACAACCATCTTTATTCAGACCCGAGAAAATGCCCCCAAAGTGCTCATCCTTATGACATAATGGCTTGATTTAGCCACAAAGCTAAGGATAATGCACATTAAAACTTTTTAAAGGAGAAAGCAAAGCTTCCCCTCAATCCCCCTCAGCTTAGTTTGACCCAACTCCTGCTTTATTAGCCTTATATATTTTCTGTCTTACAATTGCTAAAACTTCATCATGAACAAAAGAGGATTAAATAACAAAAATAGAACAGTATTATCACTTCTGACTAGCAGCCATCATAAACCTGGACAACTTCACAGTGCTGAAGAGACTGAGAGGGATTAATTGATGCCTACTTCAGTGGGGACTTTCTTGTCTTTACAACACACAGCACTTTTCTGTGTGGACTTATATTACACACTTTCCCCCATTTCTTGAGTAAGCCCAACCCTGTGGTCCTCCCTTGGAAGTAGAATTTGAAGAGAAGTTGACAGAATGCAGAAGTAAGAGTTAAGATTAACTACCACACTTTCCTTCCCTCCTTTGATGCCTATTTCACTGGTTGCCACATACAAAGAAGGTAATTCTCAAGGGTACAAGAATCTGAAAAACAAGAACAGATACATTGTCTTCTCCATTCTTTCAAATTTAGGCACTGCAATGTGTTTGAAATCAGCCATACAATGCCAACACACGAAAATCATTCGCATTTTGAAAATGTCTTGGGTTAGCTATCCTAATAGTGTTGATTTAATTGAATATTAAGGACTTTGTTTCGGAATAAAAATAAGTGATTTTGCTTTCCAGAAAAAAGCTTCAAGTTTTTATGGCATAATGAAATGTTATAAAAAGACTTCTGAAGTATGTTTAACATCTGCACACACTAAATATTAAAAAATTCATATCTAGTGACATGAATTGAACGGTGTTACAGAAATAATCTAACATAAAGGCTTGCATTCAGATTACTCTTTAGTAATAATTGGAATGCATAACCATACAGGGATAAAGTAGGAACTGTGTAGACTAGCAGCAGATCCAGCAGGGTTTCATATATTTAGAGAGATGGCTTTTCAGTTAATGCAATGACAATGTTTAATTGCTGTCCCAGACATGTTCCAGGCACAGAAGTTGTATAGTACAACAAAGATTGCCATGGAAGTCAGCTGATGCAGAAGTTTAAGGCTAGGATATCTTTCAGAGTTACAGAACCTGTCCACTAGTTGCTGGCAACATGAAGGTAGAGAAAACAAAGTTGAACTGACGCAGGATTTTCTTTGTTACTCACTAGAAAAAAAGGAACAGAAATTTCTACCAAAAAAAAAAAGGAAAGGTGAATGTTATAGATAAACCCACACACTCAGCTCACCCCCCAGTTTACTCATAACAATTCTTGAAAGTAAAACTATTTACTGTTTTCTGCCAGTCATACACAGGCTCAGATTTGGCCCTGCAGGAAAGAGGTGTGACACCCTTGAATTACATCTGGACTTTATAGGAGCTCACGTGCTAAGGTGTAATGAGTTAATTGTCATTTTGCCAATTATTATAATTACTTAACACCTGAAGGCACACTGGCAAACTGTATCTTCCCTTCTTGCCTGTGAACTGCTACACAATGTCTAATAATATACTGCAATCTGAGGAAAATATTTTCTTCATTAGAAACGTTGTGGCTTTGTCTTCTGCTGTGCTCTAAAAGGTTTGCATTTCCAGTACCCTTGAACTCCTGGCTCTCAGCTAGAAGAGAGCTGTAAGTTCTCCCACATCTCACAGTAAGAGCAGCTCTGCTGAAATATTGATGCATTTCAGATACAGTACACTTCAAAGTAGTGAGAGAGATTGAACAGCAAAGGCTCCTTTCCAAGCCTTCCAAAGCCATGCTGTGGCCACCCCATCACCATCCATGCACTCACTGAGGAAATGTGCACCCCAAACTGTTTGCCTGGAAGGCACTTCCATGCATGTGAACTGTAGCTGTCTTGCAAGGGCCTTGAATGGATGGATCATTTGCTTCCTTACACATCCTCAGTCAGAAAGCTATTTTCAAGGCAGATTTAGTAATCCCATCACTCTTTTTCATTTCCTGAAACTTTGTTCTTCAGGAAGCAAATCTGTACTGCGTAAGAGCTGATGGTAACACGCACACAGAGTGTGTCCTGTGTGCAGAACCAACTGCTGCTTCTCTGCAGTACTTGGAGACTTTATTAACAGCAAACACTTTTACAGAATTCTTGCTGAACTGAGACAGTAAGTCTTGTAAAGTGAACAGAAGGAAATGACTAGCAAATATTTAGATGAAAATTATTTGTACTTGAGTAACTGGTAAACCAACATAAGGAGGGGTTTTGTCTTACTTTAGAAATACTTCCAGCTACCTGTGAGGACACAAATGCAGAAAGCACACACAAAAGGAGTCTTCTCCTGAGACTAGCAGAAAAATGCATGAAGTAAATGCTACTAATAATAAAAATAGATTTCGGAGGGCTAAATCCTCTGAGAACAGACTTCTTGTGCCACGGGGTCAGACAGATCATCATACTATGAGCTAAAACTTCAAATAAAATTACACTTGCATAAAGCTACATTACTGCAAATAAGTGCTAGGCGGGGGCTCAGCTGCCCACAGGTTCCAACCAGTCCCTGAGGTTCAGCTCTTCATCTCCTGTACACCCACACACAGATGCTCCAAGCACAGGGAACCAGGGCACTACCTGGCTCAGAGAGTAGAAGGGCACTGCCCTCTCCCTTTCAGTCATTCCATCACTGGTTTGTAGGCATGTGTGGGTCCCATCTGTGGATCAGATAGGACTCATCCCACAAGCAAATGAAGACCTCTTGTGTCATATGATGATCCCATGCCCCTGCTCTATGCCCAAACATTTGTGTACCCTGGCTATGGGACCAGACCCTTCATTTAGTTGTGTGATTATGTCAGGATTCATCTGACACCAGAGCCCATGGATCAGCTCTGTCAGCACTGGCTTGGATGCCAAATACCATCAGATCAAGGAATCATGCAGACACTGAGATGGTGGAAATGGAGCATAAAATGACAATTTGGATTGGTCTTTGGCAGGGTAGGGGCCTTTGAGATATAATTGATTTTTACAAGGGACAACTAGCATCCATAAAAGGAAGACATACTCCCTAACAATGTCACTGTAACTGGCTCAGGGTCTTGTTCCTGGAAGTCCCTAACTTTTAGAAAGGAGAAAAGACATTATTCCCACCCTTCCACAAAGACTGAGGAAAGGGACCTGAACGGTTTTCAAATGCATAAAAGTCCTGCTGCAAAGAAAAAGAAACTCCTTCTCACAGTTACAGTGGGGAGGACAAGAAGACACAGGCTTGAACTGCCTTAAGAAAACTTGTGTTAGATATTAGGAAAACCCTAAGATGCTAAGGATAATGATGCAAAATATACCACGTACAGAGGTTATGGGCATTTACTACTGGAGGCTTTCAGTAAGAGGTTAGAAAAATGTCTTTGGTGGAAGAGTTTAGATATAGCTAATGCTGCCTAAGGAGGAAGAGGAGTCCAGATCAAGGGTTTTTAGATGTACTCCAGTCCTAATTTTCTGTGATTTTCCTGTGTACAAATTATCCCTACATCTACCTGCTTAATTTTCCCTTTCTGTACCTTAGCAGTTAATTTGAGGCGTATCAAGCCTGAGGCACATGAGACTTGATTTGGGATAAAGTCAGAAGCAGTTGGGGAATTGGAAGCAATTCTTTATTATGAAAGTGTACACATATGAGTATTGCCCCAGAACCCAAGGTAAATAGGTAGAAGAGTAACAAAGGACTTGAATATTTATCATAATTTTCCTTTTTTCAAAAGGGAAATGAAAAGCACAAAGGTCTGAACCATCTGTAATGACACAGTAAGTTGTCAAAATGAGCCTGAAAAATGGATTTCCTGGCTCCTCAAGTGACCTATCTGAAGGACTACAAGCTCCTCCTGCTCTCTCCCCTCCCTGCCTCCCTTCCCCCCTTCCCCCCAGCAAGCCTTAGTAGACTACAAGAACTGCAGTAATTCCTCGTAAAAGTCTTGCCTGCAGCTGGGGGAAGTCAGACACTACAACAGTGTCAGTACCTTCTGCTGTAACAAGAACACACATCAAAAAGATGATCATTACCACGGGGGAAAAAAAGTAAAAACTAAAGCTGCCTCAGGACTTACACCTTGCAGAGATGTTCTTGGGCTGATAGTCCCCATCTCCTTTCTTTAACTTGCCTTTATTCTGGCTAACATTTGACAGAAAGACTCTATTCTTCTACCAAGTGAGTAACTATAAAAAACAAGACAGAATAAAGGACATACTGCTGATAAGGAACAGAATTGCTCTTTTTACAAGTGCAGAAGAATTCGCAAGTGTTTGCAAGCAATATGTTGTTGCTCCAGCCCACTGTGGAAAAGGAGCAGTCTGGCTCAGCATTTTCTGGGCTCTTTCCTAATGCTGCTGTAACTTTAGCTTGCAGAAAATCAGAATCAGAGCCTAAGATTAGAACGAAAAATCTCTTGCAACAAAGTATTACAAAGCCAGTGCCAGTCCTTCTGCACTACCACTTACAAACCTGCATAGGCTCACTTCCATTTCCTATGTGCCAGCACTGGAACCAAAGGAGGGCCCATGGTTGAATCATCCACAGGAGATCTGGCCTCTCAAACTGACCATACCAAGGCACACCAGGCTCCAAATTAATTCTGAATTAATTTCCAAGAACTCTGCTAGGCTCTAAGCAGCACCATACATAGATCAAACATAATTTAGATTTATCATTAGTAGTAAGACTAAAAATTAATTAGAAGAATTAAAGTGTAAGAATAAGGAATTAAAAATATGTCAGGAACACAAAAGTCAGAAACACCTCCAAAAGGAATAAAAGGCAATGTTTTAATTGGTTGTTTTCTCAAAAAAAAAAAAAAAAAAAAAAAAAAAAAAAAAAAAAAAGACGCTCCTGTGACATTGGAATAAATACTGTCTATTTTTTTTTTATATGCTTAGGTATTTCCTAGCTTATTCCAATGTCATATTTAAATCTTGATCTATAAATCAAGGGATATTGCTCACTGCCATAAGATGCATTCCACTGGGTCTCACAGTCTTAGCAGATCCCCACTGTGTGTACTTTATCCTGATGGTTTCACATTCATGTTCATCAACACTCAGCAAGAACCATAAACAATGCCCTTTCTCAGATGCACGCATGCAGTTCCCATTGACTTTGCTGGATTTTCAGCTGACTTCAATCAGAGCTCTGTGCATACAGAAGGGCAAAACTTGGCTCTGCACATTCAATAAAATTACATCACTAGATACCTTTTAAATGAAGGGCAATGCAGGCCATACTGAAAAACAATATAAACTGAAACCCCTAAACTGTAGCCAAATAAATTCAAATTTCAGCCAGATTTTTCCAGAATAATAAAAAGGGCGTGAATTTTAGTCAAGATGAAATGAAACCCTAATACCATCTCATTTACCAGAGTGCACTCTGCCTCTTTTAGCAGGACAAAGTGTGACACCAAGCTATTTACACAAGGTGATCATTTTGTTGTTTCAGGTATAGCAGTGACATTGGCATCTGAAACAATCAAGTAAGGGTCAGGTTACAAGCTGTGATTTGCTAAGTCCTTTTATGCAGCTGTATCGTGGCTCTGTAAGCTATCACTCTCATTACAAGTGAATATGAAGTGTAGAATACCACAGTAGAAAAAGTAATTGATCATTATATTAATAACTAATACTGTATTATTTTTGAGTCTAATCTAATAGTGGTATTTTAAGCATATTAAATGCTTGAGCCTAGGAGTATCAATCTTAAACCCTTCAACCTTCCTTTCCAATTTGCCAAAAGAACAACATAACAAAAATCCCACACAACCTAGTAAAAACAGTTCCCTTCCAAATTTTAAATGATATAGTGCAACACAATTTCTGCCAGGTACATTAGCTAATGCACACTAAGCAAAGCAATGCCCCATGTGTTTTTTCCAAATTTCTTTATTTTACTTTTACTCATTCCATGGTGTAACAACCTGTATCTTTTTACTGCATCTTTAAAAATATCTAACTACTAGGATGAAGAATATTCTCACTTCTAAAAAACCATCTAACAGGCTTCCTCACACTTTCTGTTTGTCTGATAAGCACTTGTTAGCCTGCAATTGCAAATTTATACACAGAAGTACTCAGGGATGAGAACCACAGAGGAGACTTGATGTTCATGTTTGGTCACCGCCCCCTGCCCAAAGAAGTAACATTTCTGATGATTTTCTCACTTAAATAGCAGAACAGATTTTATGAATAATTTTTTCTTCATATCTGGAACAGCCCCTATTCTCCACTCCATTATGATACTGAGTCACTTTTTATCAAGTTGGTCATTACTGACAAGCCAGGGGAGAAAGAAGGGAAGTGGATGAAATGCTCTGAAGCTCCATGTGCGATAGGATAAGTATCAGGTTGCTTCTTGAAGCTAATTATTTAAAATAAAAAAAAAATCATTACAATACAACTCACATAAGGGAAAACTATTTCATAATTATTGAGAAAATCCAGTAAATCTAACATTGGTGGTCAAAGGGATTGCAAAGACATTTTCTTTTTCTTTTTGTAAGTGAAGCAAAAGTCTAGCCTGATGCAAGTGCTGAGTCGTACTGGTCATTCACACTGGATTATCCAGTAAATTAAAGAATTAGTATGGTGGAATCTGTTTCTCCCGAACTACGGCACTGTCAAATGAGTACTTATCAGGTCAGGTGTGGCTCTGCTCTCTCCAAATCAGCTCCCTTCCTAACATCCCATCCTGACACTGGAGGCCTGTGAAGACACTAATTTGTCCCAGAACAACTTCAAGTAACTTCAGGTCTACTTGTCTCTGTTGGAGCATGAGCTTAGAGAATTTACAATGTGTTATAAGGAACATTTATTCTAGCTCTGTGATTCTGACTACACAATCAGGAAAGGAAAGGTATCCTCATGTCTCCCCTCAGGCCTATTGGGATGGGACTGTTCCAAGGAAGGAGTTACTAGTTTGTTTTAAATGCATAGCATGTCTGTTTGATGATGAAAATAAAATTTTACATGATCATTTTTCAAAAAAGTTGATTTTATATAGTTAGGAAAGAAAACAAAAACCAACAAAACACACAGGTCAAAAACTTGGCTTTTCAGCATGCCGTGTTTAAGCAATGATACATGAAGAACTTTATGTTCAAACAATTACCTGGTGCTTTAAATAGGACACTAAGGGAATAACGTTTCAAAATGTATTCACACAGCATAAGACTAATCCTCCTCCTGGGAGTACCAGTGCAAATCAGAGTAACTCCTCAGAGGTCAACTGAAGTACACCAGCACAAAGTAAATGTAAGACAGAAAGGAATCAGGTCCCTCCCATCTACCTCTATTTCAATGCAGAGGTTGCAGATCATCTGCAATGGTAAAGAGAACAACATAAATATAACTGACATGTATTCAATTGATCTCACATCCTGACGACTATTCACAGCTCCAAATACAGGGCTGAAGAACAATGGTTTGAGGAAGGCAGGCAGAAATCCGGGTTCTAACCCATTCACACGTTCCAATTTGTTAATACCTCCTACTTGAACTGCCTTCATCTCCCCGCACTGCTAAATCATGAAAGGTTTAATTTGATATTGTCCCCCCAGCTCCTGAAGAACAACTTCTCCTAAAACAAAGTAAAAGAAAAAATACCAGGAGAGATGCATGGGAGGGAAGATAAATGCAAAAAATATGTGCAAACATGAAAACCTATGGAGAAATAATCAAGAGTCCCTAACATACCACACATATATGAAAGGCACTAGCAAACTGATTAATTATTTGGAAACCCAGTACTAAGAAAGAATGGTACGCGTGCAGGGGAAGACTAAAATATGAGGCTATTTCAAACTATGGTGTCATTTGTGCTAATTTAAGTGGATCTGTAATTATTTCCTACAACTTCATGATGTCCTGAACCAGCATCCTCCTCCCCTGCAAGGCTGATAAAAAGACTCTTGGCAACACACTAAATATATTATGCAATGTATTGAATACTACAGAGAATAAGCACTGAATTACACTGAAACAAAGAACATTAGGTGCGAATATCACCACCTCCAGGGAAAGAGCACCTTTAACTACTTATCACAGCAGTAAATGAAGGCATTCTCTTGTACCTCTGCTACCTGCACCTAACAGCGTTTGCTACATTTAACAAAGTTAAGGCGAATTTTACCTCAAATCTACTTAGGCTCGAGCTCTTAGACCGAGACTTCTTGCGGAGATAGACCGAGAAGAAGCGACGCACTGTGAACTTCTTCATGTTCATGTCCATCGCCCTGTCCCAGCCGCGGCACGGAGCACGAAGGAGCTGCGGCGCCGGCGGAGAAAACTAGCGCATCCCGATTGCCTCCTATTTATATCCACAGGCAGGAGATCCTCCGAAGTGCCTGATTTTGTTCATCGAGCCGGACACAGCTAGACCTGCCGCCAGAGGTGCCTGCCGGAGCCGGGGCAGCCCGGAGCCAGCTGCCGGCTGCTCGGAGCATGAAGGCGCTGCGCTCCCCCCGCTCCGCACTGTTTACATTTCGGTGCGGCGAGCCCAACTCTGTCCCCGCCGCCGCTCCCCCTTGCCTTCGGTCCCACTACGCCCAATCAGGCTCTGCTGAGGCTGCACGCAGAATCAGCGCCGGCAGATGACAGCTCCTGCGTCCCAGGCGTAGCAGGTTTCAGACAAATATTGGATGTGTCTATTGCTTTGCACTCCCTCTCCTCTTAGTCAGGCTCTTTCAATTTCCTGCTTTCTGAATCACATGGGGAATAGGCACATGCTGCACTTCTGTTTTTAGCTCAGAATTCAGACGCTGCTATAATTACTGAGGGCTGCGGTGGTCAGATCCGAGAAGAAATCGGCTCCCCTGTGAGTGTCGCTCCTGGAAGAAAGCTGAAAGATGTCGTGCCCCCACTGCCAGAATAGAAGGGTTTGAATCTCCTTTTATTCCGAGGAGTATGCAAAATAACACTGTACATCCCTCCACCCCTGAAACTGAAAAGCTCAGCATATCCTTTTCACAATCCCTCGCCTGCTTTACATTGAAATACCTAACACTGGCACAGCTCTGAAAATAGAAAGCACAGTCTAAATGGTAAGTATTACTATTCTTATTGTACTACAGCAGGGAGCTACAGCCCTTCTAGGAGGTTAAGTATGTACATCTATTTACGGTCTGTAATTTTGAGCTGCACGGCAAGCATGCAGACTTACAGCTGCACCCCCACCTCCCTGCAATAAAATCACATTTTTCAGCTGCTCTTCAAAAACTAATGAATCTCAGTGTGTTCCAGAGACCAAAGAGCTTTCTCTGCCTATGGAAAACAGTTCAGGCTCTTTTTCCATGGCAGCCTTTCCTTTCTGACTACCAAGGATCACCTAGTCATGCCTTTCTCCCATAGCCTTGGACACCACTGCAGCCTGAAAAGACTTGGAGGCTGAATGGCAACACTTCTCAGGTTCAGCTGCTCTAAAAGAGAGATGTATTTTGCTTTATTTGCATATCTGGGCTCTGCTGTGAACTACCTTGGCTAGCAATGCCTGTCAGTATCTGCTTTTTTCTCATGTTCTCTGTCCTATTCTTCTGCCTAAAGCTCACCATGGTCTATATGTACCCAAAGTATTAACAAGAAAAAAAATAATATTTTGACATTTATAGTTTAATTTAAAGGGAGGCTAGATTGGAAAGGCTGCCATTAGTGCTGGGCTCTATAATCTCATAGAGCCTGACTTTGCTATGCCTGGACCCTGGTGCTACCCCAGCCTAAGGTAACTGTTTCACAGTGAAGTCTGGACAGTCTGCTTCTTCCTTATCCCTTCTCAGCACACCTTCTGATTGCTTCTCTAATTCTCTTGGTTTGCCACAAAAATACCTTTGGGCTGCTTTCACTGTGCTGCCCCAGTGCAAGGCATGTCAAGCCTAGGAGGCCTTTGCCATTACAGTCCCCTTGTTTCCCCAACTAAAGATCCTGGAGCAGAGGCAAGTGTCCAAGAAGAAAACCTCAAGTACATATAGGTACACCCATAGACAGGCGAAACAACGAACAGGCTAAAAGGCAGTTTAGCTGGTCAATACCAAAATGACTTGCTGATGCAGCCTCTCTAGTCAAGTTTTGTGTCTCCTCACAACCTTGCTGCAGTAAAATCTGCAGTGTCACAAAGGCCTCAGGCACTCAGCTGATTACTTGACCTCCCCCTCACCTGTCCTGACACACCACACAGCTGCTGCTACTTCTGTCCTGCCTTTTCCCTGGCAAAGAGGTGTCCTGGCACAAGCTGGACCAGGCTTTGTGCTGGCAAAGGCTTTTGGCAGCCTCACACATTCCCACCTCTGTAAGCCACTTGAGCCTTAAATAGCAACCAGACAAGTCCAGGCAACGGTGCCTGAACTCTTCCTGTCACAGATACATCCCTGATCACTGACATCTTTATTAATGCAAAGGAGATGATAATTTCCCAGCTTTGAATACACAGGCTGTGTGCAATAATAAGAAGTATATGAGTGCCTGTTACTATTACGCTGGCAGATTTATCACAACCTTCCCTTCTCATTACATCAGGGGTGATTTTGCATACAGGGGCACACAGGAATGCACATACAGTGCATTCACCATTAAATGTGCCTGCACTGGAATAAACTTCCAGTAAAATTACACAGGCTGTGACTTAATACCTAACTATCAGGTACACTTATTACATTCAGAATTTTGTTCTTTACCACAAAAAAAAAAAAAGTGTTTAAAAAAAATCCAGCACAATGTATTGGTGATTTATTGTGCACATCAGAGCAGAAACTAGCCTTGTATGCCAAAGGTTAGACTGTAACAGTGAGCACCACGCCCAGGGATAGGAAGTGACTCTCTTACATCCCTGACATGACACAGGCATGGAAATAGGCATGCTCTTCTTGTTTGCTTACTCTGCTTTCAGACAGGTATTTAGGGATTAAACACAGAAGGACAACCAACCACCTTCGCTCTACTGAGCAGAGGAGCAGCAGAGATATTATTACAGAATATATTCCAACTTTGCAAAAAAGCAAAAGTAACTGAGATGCAAAATTTACATTAAAATGTACATAAAAATACAAATGCAGCAATTAAACAAAATACATGTGCATGCAAAATTAAAGCATAGGGATAGACATGTGAAAAGCAGATTCTACTACAGTTCTACTACAGTTCCATGTGGCTTCCATGCTTCAAGACATTGAACTTAACTTTTCTTCAGAAAAACAAATAAGAGACATCAAAATCATTAGCTGAAATTTTCACATAAGTCAGACAATAGCCACTTTTCACAGTGATTCTATGTCTTGGTTTGAAAGACAGGTACCTGCCAGCAAAAAAAACCTGGAATCTCCCTTTGAATAGAGAATGTAAACCCCCTCCCTCAGATTATTATAATTTTACAATTGGAGGCTCTCAGGCAAAGATTTGGGAGTGGGAATAACAGTTCTTTACTAGGAATATTAGACAAAGCAAAGACAAATACAAATGTAATAGCACTAAGAGACAAGCAAAAACAAAGAAACAACAAAACCTCAGAAAATGCCCTGACAGAGTCAAGGATGTGACCTGACACCCTGGGTATCAGGGTGGTGAAAGCAGTCCAGATGAAATCCTCCTTGAGCAGTAAATGCAGTTCTATGAAGTGAAAATAGTCCTGTAGGAAAGTCCGATGGTGACTAAAATGTGTTCAGTCTTCCTCTGGAGAGAAATCCAGTGGAGAGAGAGAAAACAAGCAGGGTCCCCTGGTACTCCAGTCCTTTCGGAGCGGTGTCCTCGGACCAAACTGCCGTTCACTGCTGCTCCACCTGGAGAAACCTGCTGCCTCCTTTGTTTAAGTCAATTATCCATAAAGTACCCAGCAATTAGTTACCTAGCAAACCACCAGGAAAAAATTCCACAAACACAAAAGAAACAGATCCAACCCCCAACATTCTAATAAAAAGGTACAAGCCAAAAAATAAATTTGATTAAATTGGAACATTCAGCATAACATTTACAAATACACTACTGTCAGATCAATCTACAACGTGAAATACTAACTGCACTTAGAAATTCATGTCTTTAAATTATTTAACTTCTCTGAACAATTTTAACTGCTGAGGAACTTGATGGAGAAAAAAATCTCCAAATGTCTCTGTTTAAGACAACAATAAACAACAAAAATGGTGGAGGGGACATATGACACATTGGCATCAACCAGTAATACTCATCTGCATTCTGAAATATGTTTTTAAAAACTAGAATCACATATCCTCTAACAAAAAAAAAACAAAAAACAATGTCACTGCTGCCCCTCCTCCCAGTGAGGTTAATAGTAAAATAAAGTTTACTTCAGCTGGAAAAAGGCATAAGAAAAACCCCAAACCAAAAATCTCATAGCCAGGATTCAAGACAAACTTACTCCAACAGGAATTACCAAAATTAGATATTACATAGCCCGGGTTTGAATTTTTAAAAGATAAATGGAGTATTCCCAATTAATATCTAATGAAAGCCAAAGGTCCTTTCCTCATGGGTACAGATGGACCATACCAAGAGCAGTAACAGACTGAAGGACCCAGGCTTAGAAAATTAACAGGGGGCAGCAGAACAGCCTGAGCAGCACCCAAGTGAGAAGGATGCCAGTAGCCAATGACAAATGAGTCATCCATTTCTAAATGATAGAATATGCAAGTCCAAGATATCTACCACAAACTGGATGATATAATTACCAAGACAAATTTTGTATTACTGTATTATACAGAACATCAGGCCCTATGTTGAAATTAGGCCTTCTATTTTTTATGTGAATCAACAATTTATGAGCAAACCCAGAATGACTCTGCTACTTGAGTAAATTTAGCCATTACCGTAAAAGTAAAAACTATGAATTGATAGCATCTTCTTTGCAAATGCAATCAGTATTACCAATCCTTCCTCAGTAAGTCCATCAGAAAGCCAGAAAAAAGTCCAGAGAGAAATAAGGAAGCATCAGAAGCAGAGACACCACAGAACAAATAGGATTATCAGAACACAACATGCAGTGAAAAGGAAAATGAGACTCCCACAATAGAGGCCCAAGAGACAATGCTACAGAAAAGGTGAATTACGCAGCACCATTCCTGCTCTCATCAGAGAAACTCAGGAGCAAGAGCAGATGTTTCCAAGGGACACCTATCAGCTGAATAAGGAACAACACTTTCCCCCCAGTGGTTAGATTGTATATGACTCTTTCAGTGACTGCTGTTTCCTCATCTTGAATGCTGGACAAATTGCCATATGGCTTTTGTTTCCTCCATGAATACGTAAGGTGGCTATTTTTCTTATTAATGTTTCTTTCAATTATATAGGATGGGCTTTGCCCAAAGAAGTGCTTGGGCTTTTCTCTCATTACACCACTGTGGGTCTCAGCCTTTCCAGCTGCTGTACATAGCTAAGTACCTTGTCCTATTTAGCACACACCACTGGAGTTTCCTTTCTCAAAAAGGCACACTGCCCTGCCAGCACTGCAGAATACAGGCAGTGACTTACCTTCTCTCACCAATGCTGACAAGTGATCAACCACATTGGCTGGATGGGGGTACAAGGGAAGAGGCAGGAATGAAAGTGCTTTTCCCCCTTTCTCTCACCTCCTGACTGTGTATCACAAGCTTCAGTAACTTTGATCCTTTTCCGTACACGTATTTTTCCAGTGGAGGTGCAGGCCCCTTCAGCCATCTTGCAAATTAAAATCACTGCTCAGAAGGAAGGGGAAAGAGAAGTCATACATCTTGTCTAACTGGGTCTGACAAACTGGCAGGACACAGGCTCCTTGGACACAGTCTTCTCTAATCCCAAGAGAAACATAACAGCCCTACAATGCCTGTTTAATCTTGCACTTGTAACCTCAAGGGAAAGGAAAGTATATTTTATACCCACATCTATGTAATTCCCTTGTTGCTAAAAGCATCATCCAACACACTGGCAATTATATGAAGAGTAACTAGTATGAATAGAAGTGCATCAAACACAGGAGAGTGACTTTAAAAAGACCTGTTTTCTTTATATGGTGATATTCCACTTAATGGATTCCATTCAACACCTTTAAACATTCCTAAAAATAGGCATTAAAACAAGTTCTTGATAGATTTGAAATCGGTATTTTGCAGCGATGCAAGTAGCTTAGGTGGAGACAAAAGTCCTGAAGAGTTTTCAATACACTACATCAACAGTAAGATTAAAAAAACAATTACACAGTGGCACTAAGAGGGTGAACCATCTCTGTGCCATGCTGGAACAGAACAATCATAATTATCCTGATTTGGAAGAAACCCCAAAAGATTATTGATTCCAGCTCCTGGCCCTGCATGTGACAGCTCGAAGAATTCCACCATATGCCTGAGAGCATTGTCCAAACACTTCTTGTGCTCCGTCAGGCTGGTGCTGTGACCACTTCCCTGAGAAGCCTGTTCCAGTGCCCAAACACCCTCTGGGTGACAAACCTTTTCCTAATATACAAGCTGAATCTCCCCTTCATACCATTGAGGTCTCCTTGGTTCAATTGCCTAAAAATCTTACTCAGTCCCTCCTAAGCACCCACCAGTCACATGATTATAGTGTTACTTTCAGACTACCCAATGAGCTACACTGTGAGGACATGTGGCTTGTTCTTATTTGTGCAGGGAGACCCGGGAGTGCTGCAGAAATAATAGTTCTAGAAATAAGAAAACAATATTTGATTGATTTTTCACCAGATGACAGACATTTTAATTCTCACAAAAGCATCTTGTGTTAGTGCTGGAGCATCAGATTGGCAAGTGTCACAGGGGCTGTATTGACTGCTCCCATATGTGCTTTGCCTCTTACAGACTCAGGGGAACGTGCAGCAGGTTCACTGGCCACACACATGTCAGTCAGCTGTGGACTGCTTTTAGGATGGAGAAAATGATGTCTAGCAATCTGCATGCAAGAATATCAGCCTCAGTTCTCTTTTTTTTGTTTTTTAGGGTTGTTACTGAGCATTTTGCTTTCTTGGCTGATACTGTATACTGGTCTTGCTGGGGTTTGGTGGCTTAGATAGAAATAAAAGATAAAGAACCCAAAAATAAAATTTCTTTCATATTACGTAAGCTTCTATTCCAACATGAAGGAGATAGCCAAAGATACAACTCTGCTTTCTTTCCTTTGGACAATCAGACAGTCATACTGTTCTCCTATAAAGGACTGGAAGCTTTCTAGAAGGAAGGATGATACTTAGTAACTGAAGTATGAACTCTCTTATCACATGAATATTTATGAATATCACTTTGAGCGAACATTATACAATAGAAAATTGGATGGAAGAACTTCATTATGCACAGCATATGTTTACTGTTTATTCAGACTAGCTGTGAACAATATTAAAAAGAGAGGCATTTGTTAAAAATCTGCTAATAGGCAATTTTCCCTTAATAGTCTCTGAAAGATATCCTACACCTAACAGGAGAAATAATGCATGCAACATTTACTGGAGCACCCATTTCTACTTCTAATAATCATTGACAGAGCAAGCTGACACTAAAGTACGCAGAAAAACCAGACCACTATTTGCCATTGAAACCCTGAGAAACAGAAAAGTGTATAATGGGGCTTGCAAATTTTATTCGGGAAAGTACCAATTTTAGATAATTTTCTTCTCTTTAATTATTTAATAAAACCGCAAACGTGAGGTACAAAAGTTAAGGAGGTGTACAAAAGCATCATATTTAGTTGAACCGAGTGACCTGAATTAATATCCTTCTTTTATACCTGAAACTACTTGTATGACCTTGAAGGACCTTAAACTCTCTAGCTATGCCTAGCTCCAGGGCTTGTACAAAATCCAGCCACATCCTGGATCCTCTATCAGAATGGGGATAGAGATTGTATCATTCTCCTCTTATTCTTCCCAACAGGCATCTCCTGTCCCCAGTGAAGAAAATACCTCCTGGTATTTTCAGCCAGAAAGGAGACAGAGTGCACTCTGACAAGTGGGTGTGTAAACTCAGGACCCTAAAGCTTTACACCTGCACTGCAACACAGAGAAAAAGCCCCGCTTCAAATCTCCTTCCATAAAATGGGGCTGGAATATTCTGCCACTTCACAACAGCTCTTTCAGAGAAAACACAATGATTGATATTATGTACTTCACAGCTGAAATTTTAGTTGAAGGCTGTCACATATTTGGTAGATTTATTTACAGAAGGAGATTAGCTGTGAGTAACGTCAAAGAATAAACCCATGGGACATGAAAATTTACCTTGGTAGGCGTTACATCTAGCAGGACAAATGACATATTAAATATTTTCAAAATATATTACACACCTAACACACTGAAAATTTGGCTTAAGGTTGTATGAACACCTACCCCATGTTAGACACAACAAAAATGAGATTTGTAAATAAAAAAAAATCATTAATCACTCTTGAAGTCTTCAGCATTAATTTCCTCTTGTTGGATTTGTATGGCTTTTTAGACAAATTCTGAAGGACTGCTTTAAATTAATGTAGTGACAGTACTTAACTCCAGATTAAAGGCCTATCTATCCCTGCCTGTTTTTAAAATAGAAGCTGAAGAAACAGACTGGGGGAGGAAGCTCTAAATACTGTGTCTAATGTGTCTAATTCAGCAACATAGGAAGTGTGAAACTGGAGAAAAAAATAACATTTTAACCCTCAAAAAGTTAGTTAGGTTCCATTTGATATTCACCAAAACACATAATGATTTCTTAATTCACCCAGAGCAATATAGTCCAAGGTCCTATTTTACCGCTGACAAGTAAAGGCAAGAAAGAACAAACCATAAAATATCTCTGTTTAGGACTGATTGTTGTCACAAGACTGCATTATTATCTGGATATATTTAGTATGTTAGATGACCTTTTCCTTATTTAATTTCAGGTACATGAACTATCACCTTCTCTTAAGTGTAGTATCACTCCTCTCACCTAAGTCACCAGGCAGCAGGAAGCGCACGAGGTTCTTCCTGCAAAACTGAACCTGCCCACACTGGAAGTGAGTCTTTGCTGATGCATCACTAAATATCTGCAAGAAATTTTGACATCATGTATGTGTCTTCCTAGTCATCTAACAAGTGTGCAAAATTAGTTATAAAGAGCACATGTGGAATATTCAACATCCAAATTCTTGATTAACCTAATGGACAAAAAAAAAGTGGCAACTAATCATATTAAGTTAATTTAATCCTTTGACATCTTTCTGTGAATTTCATATATCTTTTCAAATCCTGAAACAACCCTAACATGAGATATACAGAGAAATAAGCAACACTGTGTATAACACAAACAAAGCAAGAATCTAACTCCCCACATGCACAACGCAAAAATGGCAGTTTTATCTGTTTTTCATCAACTAGAGATTAAAGCATGCAATTAATTATATCATAAAGTAAACCATGCTATTTAATAAAGGTTCAAATACTTATTCATATGCTTCTATATACAGGGAAGACATACAGTTGTGGCCAAAATGATATAAAACACTTCCCACGTGATATTGTCTACCTAAATAGACAATAGTGACATTCTTCAAACAAAATGAAACATCTTTTAACACACAACAAAAAGATTAAATTCATTATTTCACTAGCAATGCTGATGTTTGACTCCAATATTTTTTTAACCAATCAAAAATCCTGTAAGAACCACTTACCTTTGAGCCATAAGCTTCTGTTAATGTCACGAAGCAGTCATCTTAAATTCAAAAAGTTTGCAATGCGTACTGTGTGATTCACATGATACATTCACTGGAATGGGACACCTTTGCCCTAATATGCTACTGGGATCTGATTTCATATTCTGATACTTCCTTTAACATCTGAAACCCATGAAATCTTACCATGCACAGCAATGCAGAGCAGAACATCTACCAATTAGGAGAGAGATTGTTCTTTTGCTTCAACTCCCAAAGGAGAAAATAGATGTATATTTCAGATAGGAGGAACTAATAATGTAACTACTACACAGACTTGTAAAAAGGTTCTCCCTCACATCATCACAGAAAAAAGATAATTTTTACAGCTTCCTAAAAGCTTTTCAAGGGCATCTTGGTGTAGCTGGGCTGCTTAGGAACTGCAAGCAAGGACATCAAGGAGCATTTCAAAAAGGCACAGCACAACCTTGCTATTGCATGCCTTGGGGACTGAAAAATGCTTTGTTTTTTTCCCCACTGTGATTTTATTATGTTCTTAATATTTACATATTTAGTCACTTCCTTGACTCCAGAGTCCTCTCCTCATCTCTTTTTACTTCCTACTCCCCAGATCTTCTCTTCAAATGCATGACTTACTCCTCTTAACTCAAGAAAGTTGAAATAATAAAACTAACAATTAAAAAATAAATTTAAAAAGCAAAACTTGAGCTTGAAAAGAGGATCACTTCCTGATACTTGATATTTAGGGACTATTTTATGGCATGTCTCTGGACTTCAGAAAATCCAAAAACACGCAAGAAGAAATATGAGACAGAACAAATCAGAAAGGGATATTCAAGGGGCTGTACCTGTTATGTAGTAACACTTAAAATGGTAATAGATGGAAAGAAATCCTTTTAGCAGCATGACTGAATTATGAAGCATTACTGTGTAACTTCGAGCACACAAAGCTTTAAAAGCTACTGGCTTCTGAAGTCATAGTGATACATGGGAAACATCAGAGTTGAAACATCCAGCTAGTGTCTGGTCACCAGCAGTGTCTTCCACGGCTCAGTATTTGGGCTAATCCTGTTTAGTATCTTTATTGATGATCTGGATGAAGGGATGGAGTGCACCTCCATTAATTTTGCATCAAATGACTCCAAGTCAGGGGGGAGTGTTGACCTGTTGCACTGCTAAAGGCTTTGGGACAAGTGGTTGGAAAGCTGCCTGGTGGAAAAGGACCTGGGGGTGCTGGTGGGCAGCCAGCTGGACATGAGCCAGCAGGTGTCCAGCTGACCAAGAAGGACAATGGCATCCAGGCTTGTATCAAGAATAGTGTGACCAGCAGGATGGGGGCAGTGCTTTGTACTCGGACCTGGTGAGGCTGCATCTCACATCCTGTGTTCAGGTTTTGGGCAGGAAGGACATTGAGGTGCTGGAGTGAGTCCAAAGAAGGGCAGCACAGCTGGAGAAGAGTTAGGAATGCAACTCCTGTGAGGATTGATTGAGGGACCGTGGAGAAAAGGAGCTTCAGGGGAGACTTCACCACACTCTACACGTACCTGAAGAAAGGAGGTTGTATGGTCTCTTCTCCCAGGCAGCTAGTGATAGGACTATAGGAAATGGCCTCAAGCTCTGCCAGGGGAGATTCAGATTGATTATTAGGAAAAATTTCCTCACAAAAATTGTTGTCAAGCATGGGAACAAGTTGTCAAGAGAAGTGGTTGAGTCATCATCCCTCAAAGTATTTAGAAGATGTGTAAATGTGGCATTTAGGGACGTGGTTTAGTCAAGGACTTGGCACTACCAGGTTAATGATTAGGCTCAATGATCCTAGAGGTCTTTTCCAACCTAAATGATTCTATGATTTCACTGAAGAAGAAAATATAAGAGCCCTGCCCCAGTCACCCTGCTGGAAGATGGGTGCAGCTATGGGAGATGCTGGGAAACAGGAACTGAAACAAGTTCTTCATGGGAAGGAGGAGTGGAGCTAAAGCCACCTGCTTCTCATAGAGATAAATATGGGTTTGGAGGCTGTGTAGAGATTTGTTGTATTTTAGAAAAAAGATCTTAGCTCATTAAAGGAATATCATTAGTCCTGGCATAAGACCTTGCTTGTGGCCTGACTCTGCCATCTCCAGACCATCATTTCCTTCTTCCTCTCTATTGGCATAAGTATTCCCACAGCCACAGAATGAAATGAACTGGGGAACTGGTCCAAATACCACCCCAGAATGCTAATTTTAAACCAGTTCAGTTCCCTGATCTGAATCACTAAACAAATATCTGTGCCTACTCAATATTTTTTCCAGTGGAGGGGACAGGAATGTGTGTGCTTGGGAGGCAGCTCTGTCTCCTCTGTTGGCAGGGATGGCTAATGCCAACACTAACTGCTGGCTTCCCAGACACAGAGCTGGCATGTTGCAGCTGCCTGGCCTGGCAGAACTGGAATCACCAAGCAGGCCACATCAAACTAGCCTTTCAATCACAGTGAAAGTTAAAATAATAGCTCTGGTATAGAAAGGACATTTTAAAATGTCCTAAAGTTGGTTGGTTTGTTTTTTTTTTTTTTAATTTTTATTATAAAACTAGCCAAAGTTAATTGGCTAAAAACATGCAAAACTTGGAATTATGCTTTGAGATAATGTGCTTTCCAAAAAGTTGAATCTATGAAAGGTTCTTGGATTGTTTAAAAGGAAAAAGATCCCAAAATGGGTGAGAGTAAACTATAGCTGCATTGCAGAAATTCAGAGAGCTGTTTAAAGCCAAGAACTCTACTAGAACTGACTGGGCTTCTCTTTAGTGCTGAAGCCCAGCCACTGGAAGTGCAGTAAGACTCCTAGAACCAAGACTGCAAGTTCCAGTGGTGTTAACTGGTACCACTTCAATTGATTTTCTGAACAGCATTTTCTGGCACTTATCTGATTTAACCTCCTGTGGGTGCTAATACTTCCCTGTCAGGTAACAACATGTTCTCCCAGAACCATTTAACTGCACACACAAATATGCACCTCTTACAAATGTCTCTGGGTATGTAGTACTGATGCCAGCATATATGCAGAACCTGAGTTCAGGTTGGGTGCTACAGGTCTGAGACACCTGTGTGAATGCAAAGAGCATGACCTGAACTGTACAGCTTGGATGTGCTTGATGCACGTTGCTCAGTGAATCTGAGAACCACTATCAAATGCAACAGGGATGTAACCACAGGCAGCCAGTCAACACACAACATTCCTGAAGTCTTATGAAGTTGTTTTAATGCCATCACAAAATCATCATACAGTTATTTAAGTTTTCAGTACTTGTTGGTCTCTATGGGAGGCTGTATAGAAACTCACCTTCCTATTCACTGTACACCACAGCTAAAATCTTCTACTCTTATACTAGCACCTTTCCAGGCAGATTCTTTTTCAAAGGGTAATCATATCTCCTCACAGTTTTGACTGGCTATAGTAAACAAGAGTGAGATTTTAACCTCCCCTCATTCAACCATCTCTCCCTGCTTGTGTCCCAATTCACAGCCCTGTCCTAGACTTCATGATGTCAATGTTTATCTTCTTTGTAGATGCCATGAGCAGCATAGTTTTTATTGGAGCCTCAGTAGTACCAATAATTACTAATCATTCTTCACAAGAAATACCTTAGGATTTTCTTCAATTTTTTCCATTACTATATCAAATTTGTAGCTCACTGTTGCCCTGTAAAATAATCAGGAAACTTAGCCAGTCTTCCTTGGTGGTATACTCTAACTGGGACTTCTAAACCAGTTGTGCACTCAATGGAATAAGACAGAAAGCACTCTGATCCCCTCTCTGGTTTCTCCAACATAAGAAGGAAATTGACTTCTTGGACTAAGTCCAGAGAAGGGCCACTAAGTGGATCAGAGGTCTAAAGCACCTCTCCTACAAAGGCTGAGAGAGCTGGGATTGTTCAGCCTGGACAAGAGAAGGCTCTGGGGAAGGCTCACAGCAGCCTTCCAGTACCTAAAGAGGGCTGATAAAAATATTTGGAGAGTGATTTTTTACATAAGCAGATAGTGACAGGAGAAAGCAAAGTGCTTTTAAATTAAAAGAGGGAGTATTTAAGTTAGATGTTAGGAGGAAATTCCTTACTCAGAGGGTGATGAGACAAAGGAAGAGCATGTCCAGAGTTGTGGTTCCCTCATCCCTGCAAGTATCCAATGCCAGGTTGGATGGGTCCCTAGACACCTGATTTAGTGGATGACACCCCTGCCCATGGTAGAGGGCTGGAACTAAAAGATTTTTAAGGTGCCTTCCAACCCAAACCATTCTATGATTCCATTCTCTTCCCTTGATAAATAACCATATCTTTTCATAATACTATTAACTTGGAACAGAATAGTGCTTGTTTTGGTGACAACTCCAACATATCTGTGAGAAAATTCCCCCACTCAACCACTAATGCATAATCTGAATTTTCCTCTAACCCTGATTTGAGTTTTGTTTGGATACTTACTGGGGATTTTTATTTGAAATAGAATGAAGCTAAGCAATTACAGTATAAATAATACCATCTAATATTTCTTAGATAAATGTACAATTCTTAAATCACTCTTAAAACTTTGAAGTTTCAAAGCCAGTGGCTCAGTAGAACACCCTGAGTCAGAGCTGGTTAAGATGGTATTTATTAAAATATGCACAACATAGGAGTCAAAAGAGAAATTTGCAAAATTTCCTGTAAAGTTTCAGAAAAACTCTGAGAACAACAGCATGAAGATTGGGCAAACATAGTTTGGAAAACACAAGAACAATATATATAGGTACATCTGACAGCTACCAAATGGGTCACAGTGGGTATGCAGCTGCCTTAAGCCTTCAGTGACCAAAGCCCACCTTCTGATGATACCATCTGAAAATAAACAGTGGGTCTAGGACTTGTACATCAAGATTTCACAAAAACTTCATGTCAACTTTGATTTCTAGATATTTAAGGGAACCTGCATATTCTTCTTGGAGAGTTGGGAGGCAAACTTCATGCCCTTATTTTCCAGTGGCAACTTTCCTTTTTGGAGTTTTTCATCAGGCAAACCCCACAAATAGTTTTTTCAGAATATTAAAAGTAATTGAGAAAATGAAAAGCTAACAGGCTTTAGCTTAGAGGGTTGCAAAGAATAGCCTGCCATTATTCAGAAAGCTCTGTAATAGAGCACCTTGTTAATTAGAGATGATTCACAGATGACTTGCAATAGATTATGGTAGTTCTGAATAGAAATGATATTTTCATATTGAGCTCTTATGTACTCAGGAGTAATGAAGTTTTAATTTTAATTAAAATAAAGCTTTTTTTTTAAGCCTGCAGGTCCAAGCATTACTGAAGAACAGAAAATTAGCATATTTACTAATTTTCCATATTTAGAGTGCTGCACTTTATAGTTTTACTTTCATAATGTTCTCTACCACAGGACAGCTAAGCACCTGAATAGCAGCTGTCAATAAGAAGGCAATACTATTGTTTTTTTAATTGGAGAAACACACAATGACGAGAGAAGCTGCTTGCTCAAGGCCTCTCAGTAAGTCTGTGATAGAGTTATGAACAGAACTAGGTTCATTTTAAATACAGGATTATCCCCTTACATCTCCGTGGCTCATCACAGAACACCATCTGCTACACCCATGGGCATTCCCTGCTTCAGTTATGATCATTACAGTGATACAGTTTGACATTATAATGACCCATTGCTACTGTTAAAGGGATTCCCATGCTCTGTCACCTTCCCTCTTCCTTTCCCTTAACACCTTCTCTTGCCTTTTGCTGGGGAGCTTGAAATGAATTGGTCCAAAGAACAGAGATACTCTACATACACACATTTTCTGCTGGTTTAGGTCCTCTGAACTGACCCCTGAGGATCTGGATGAGCTTCAGTACCTGAGCAAAAGGAGATGCTGGGGGCATGCAGGAGCAGAAGGGCAAGTCTGTGCCCTTCTAGAACAGCTGCCCATGGGGTGGGCTTAACTGCACTGCTAAACAGGACCTTACCTTTTAGCATATATTTTACTTGAAGACTTCTTTAAACTGAATAGAAAATAATTACTTTCATCACTAACAAAAACATGGTGTTTTGTTTTAGAGCTATCAGAGGTCTATCCCAGGCTTTCCATAGGCACAGCAGGCCAGCCTGTGCAGCCAGCAGCACACAGGAAAGACACATGGATAATGCCAGTAGTTATCAGTAGTCTCATGGCCCTGATGATCCCAGTGCTGACTGAGGGCAGGAAGGCTGGGGCTACCACACTTCCTTCTAGGATTTCCCATGGTAAATACACACATGTGCCTACGTACAGTGTGCACACAGGAGCTCACACCAGTCACACAATTCTCTGTGGGCACACTGTGCTTTATGCACAGTGGAGATCCAGAGCATGCAAGCACACAGACCAGGACCAACTGCAACCTCTTTTATCCATTCTGTCACCATGTCTCTTCCTTTGACCCTAGGCAGCTGCAAAACATTACTGAACTGCAGGGTTGCCAAGCTGTGAAACATGACCTGAAGTGACATTAATTACTGCATTCAAAACACTTGATGAGAAGTTATTAATTTACCAATTGATACAGGCAATGACACAACACCTCTTCCCCTCTTTAGAAAAGAAGGAATGGAGAATGATCACTTGCATCCAACAGTGGCATTTTGCCTTCTGAAAGTTCACCACACAATTCCCTAAGATTTCTTACCCTTATATAGAGTTGCAGGATTCAATATTGTGAATTATGGGGGTAAAAGTAATGCACTAATTGATGAAAAACTCGAACAATTAAACCTCCAAACAAAATCCCTCTCAGTCTCTGTATCCAGTAGTGTATGCAGAAAAAGCCAAACAAACAAACAAACGAAACAAACAAAAGAAAACCTCCAACCAACCAACACAAAACTCCATCACCTCCCCTTCCTCCAAAACACATGCAGATTTAAATCTTGGATTAAATTAAGTGGACAGAAAAGAGAGTACACATAACATAAATGCAAAATTTAGCCTTTTTACTTCTTATTTAGGACTCAGCAAGACACATGAGCATTTTTTCACTTAATACAAAAGAGTGAAATATAAACAAATAGAACTTTGGTCAGGAAGGGATTAGTCATCTGCCAAAATCTACCTGCATTATTCAATGCTCCCAGGATGAAGGCCTTTTTACAATCAGCTCTTCAGAGAGGACACATGTTCTCCACATCAGCATTCACATATTAAGTGCTTGAGTAATGCACAAATAACAGTGCAAAAAATCAATACTTACTGCAACATAATTTGAGAAACTACAACATTTCATAAAACACAGAAACAACTAATCAAAGATTATTACTAATGCAGAAAAGCACTGTCAGGGGTTGGATCTGTTTCTTTTGTGTTTGTGGAATTTTTTCCTGGTGGTTTTGCTAGGTAACTAATTGCTGGGTACTTACTGAAACAAAAGAGGGCAGCAGGTTTTTCCTGGGGAACAGCAGTGAACAGGACAGTTCAGTCCAAGAGCACTGCTCCGATAGGACGTGGGAGCCCCACAGGACCCTGCTTGCTGGTTTTCCACTGGATTTCTTCCCAGAGGAAGACGGGACTCATCGCATCACCACTGGACTTCCCTACAGGACTATTTCCACTTCACAGAACTGCATTTACTGCTCAAGGAGGATTTCATCTGGACTGCTTTCACCACCCTGATACCCAGGGTGTCAGGTCACATCCCCGACACTGTCAGGGTATTTTTCTGGGGTTTTGTTGTTTTTGGTTTTTTTGCTTGTTTCTTAGTGCTATTACATTTCTATTTTTCTTTGTGTTGTCTAATATTCCTAGTAAAGAACTGTTATTCCTATTCCCAAATCTTTGCCTGAGAGTCTCCAATTGCAAAATTATAACAATCTGAGGGAGGGGGTTTACATTCTCTATTCAAAGGGAGATTCCAGCTTTTTGCTGGCAGGTACCTGTCTTTCAAACTAAGACAAGCACAGATAAAGAAATCAGAACCTGTAATTATTTCAAATATGGGAAAAGAGTTACAGATTATTTAATAACGGCATGTTTCAACAATTTTCATTTCATATAGCTGGTTTCACTGTATATCTAATAATAACATGTTATATTTAACAGCATGAGCTTTTCTCTTTTTTTCACTCACTAGAATAGTGGTTGATTATGCTTTCAAATGATTTTTTGTCTTATTCATTGATCTGAGTTTTACCAGATCCCAAATTAAAGAAAATCTCTCTTTAACCTAAGTTAACAGGCAACTGAATATAATTGAGGGAAGTCTAAGATAATGAAAGCATGCTTGAGTGTAAACTCTACTCAGCTTTCAAGTACACCTAATGCTCAATAACCAGCATAATCATCACTGTATTTTTAATTTGTTTCAGATACAACAAGCTTGCATGTGAGAAAAGTGGTAGTAAGTACCCTTACATTTCAGTCTATAAAAAATTTGAGTAAAGATGGAGTTCCAAAATAATATTTTTAGTTTCCTAATCTCTTCATGAGACAAAAAAAAAAATTGAAGAATACTAAATCTATCACTAGAAATCATTATACATGAATACTTCTATCGTTCCACATGGTATTTAAGATTTCCTATATCACTGCTTATGTCAGCTCACAGAGGTTTGTCATGAAAGGAACAGTGGATTTGTCTTTACAAACAAGCTGTGGGCCTGCTGGTAGATAAAACTAGCACTGGGAGATAAAAGAAACAATGGGAAGGATTCCACTGATTGATGAATGGAAAAAGATATTTGCTTTTACAAATAAACTCTAGGTTTGCTGATAATTGAAATTAGACATTGAAAGATGAAAGAAACAATGGGAAAGAAACCCCCTAAATTCTGTAAGAATTAAAAATTAAAAGGGAGGGTTATACATTAGAGGGGAATCTTTGGGATCAGGCATTCCGGGAAGTCTGTACCTCTCAAGTACCTCAGCCAATGGGGAAAGAGAGAGGGAAATGCGGCCGGGAAATGAGGATAAAAGGAGGCTGCGCCCTCCAAAAATTCGAGAGACCCCAGGGGAATGCCCCATGGCCTCTCCCTTTATTCAAATAAAGTAAAAGGGACTGCTCTGTCTCCTTTTTGGACATAAACCTCTGATGTTTGTGGATTAATTTTCCTTACAGTCAGGACATACTACAAAGACTCTAACATAAATTCCTGAAAGAATTAGCTTTAGCAGGACTGTTATTTTCTTGTATTTTTAGCACATGACCTCCTCATATAACAAGATACATACACATGACCTCCACCATGTTTGAGTAGATGCAGAGTCACTCTATAGCTGCCATGCCCAACTCATGTCATCACAGCATTCAGCTCATGACAGTTCCTGTGGGACTTTCTTAACAATCCAGGCACTAAAGATTCAATACTCAGAAGGATTTAGGTTTGAAAAAGGTCAGAAAAAGCAAGACAAAATACTCTAAGTGATAAATAGTATTTCTCATACCTAGAGAACAAGATGGAATGGTAACACTTAATTTTAAAGCTTATTTTGATTAGCCTTTTGTTTAAAATTCCTTTTGGAGCAACCCTGTCTTACTTTTGTCCACATAATCTGTTCCACACTCTTTCCTGGGTCTAGGTAAAATGCTGCACACTTACTTTGTAATGAGTCTTTCCATATCAATAATTAAACAACAGATAACATCTCACACACATATTTACCAGCTACTACCTGCTTTCCCTCTAAGCACAGTTTTTCAAAACCATCACCATCGTCCTTTCCCCTTGTATAACTATGTTTTTCCAAAGGGAAAGCTAGATTTGAATGGAGTCCTCATTCTCTGTCATATCAAAAACTTTACTACTACTGTCCCCATGGAAGTCTCTGTTTTATTGTGAAGGATCCATGAATTAAAGACTCTTCCTTTAATAGGAATTTCTGCCCAGTGATATAGATAGGACAGACACTGAGTATATTCAGCCACATGTGATCCAATGGCAACAGCTGAATGTGTAAAATAGAGATGCCCAAATTAAACAAGGAGGGGATCAGACAGAGTCCAGAATAAAGGTAACCCTTTAATTTCAGCCCACAGGACTGGTAAACACAAGATTAGAAGATGATTTACTCATTAAAATACATGAGCTTTTGATATTTTGTTTTTGTACACCTGGTCTGAAAAACTTAATTAGACCAGTGTACAGCTGTCATACTTGCTACTTGGGTGATACTGCTAAGCATTCACATAATGTCAACAATTTTTCAAAGACAAATCCCTAAGTTTTCCAGCTTTCACTTTTCCCTAACACTAACTGGCTCTAAAAAGAGCTCTGAACACTACTGGAATCCATTAGTCTGAATGACTCAAAAGCATGCACAAGAAGAATTAGCTTTATACTCCTCACTCTGAGCACACTGCCAGCAGGGCAGAGTTATGCTAAGTAGATAACTTTGTGAACAGTCTACTTGAAATCAAAGTCAGCTAGTGCAGTGGAGGGCACTGTTCATGTTCACAGAACATGAATCAGCAAACCAGCAAAGGGAGCAGGGGAGCAGTAATGCTACTCATTTTGTTTCTGAATGACCAATACACATTAATTCCATGTTATTGTCACTGCAAGGAAAGCCAAGCCCAAATACACCTCTTTCCCCTGCAATCCCCAAAGGTCTGCTGCAGACAGAAAGTGAGTGAAAGTAATTTCACTTCTGCTTCAGGTTTTCATTTTTCTCAAGTTTAATGAGACTTTTAAAGCAATGCTTTAATTCTGTACCAAAGGCAGTGTCTTCTAAAAATTTCTTCCATTGGAATGACAATTTCCATTTGGAGCATTTTTCCCTCTCCCTTATAAGCCACAAAAGTTTAACATATGCTTATCACTGGACTTAACTGACAGACAACCATGGGGGAAGGCATATTCCCAGCTCAGAAAACAGGGCATAAATTTGCAAGGACAGAAAAGGTATGGCATGCAGGGTAAATTATGCTTGTGTTCAGAAGCTAAGGAGTCCTCCTGGAAGCCAACGCAACCAGCAAGTCTCTATGCAAAGGTTGAAACATCCTTAGAGTTTTAAGCATTTTCATGAAAAAAAAAATCAAAACAGAACACAGAAAGAAAATAGCTTAAGGATTTCCCATGTGATTTATGTACTTCTAGGTAATTATAAGCAATTCTGGCATCTTCAAATATTAGTTTCATTTTACTAGACTGTTAAACTCAACAAGTATTAGCACCCAATCAGGAGGTCATACTGATTTCTTCTCAATGCCACAGCTTTCAGGAGCTACCCAGCAGCAAATTCACTTGGACCTTCTGCTAGAGAAACATTGAGGAGAGCAGGTTTTCTATTAGCCCCTGAGAAAGTATTGCTTCTTATTTTTCTCCAGGCATCTCAGAGAGGGAGCAGAAGAACAGTGAAGATTAGAAATGGTTGCAGAGAAGAATTAACTGGATGGGTGGATAGCTTCTAAGTTATTAAAATTTTGGGTTACTGATTTCTGCTCCAGAATGAAACTGCAGATTTTACTTTTTTTTTTTCTTTTTTTTGTTTTTTTTTTCTTTTTTTTTTTGCTAATGAAAAGAAGAAAAAGAAACAATATTAAAACAAATTTTAAAAATAGTGAGGAGTACAAACACATTTACAGAAAATATCAGAATATAAAACTTCATTTCAGAATATACATATGCCTGTTTTTCTTGGAAACAAAACTTGAGGACCAGTTACTAAGTATCTTTCTTATGATACTCTTTACTATTATTCCTGCAATAGTCTCCCAGTAAGGAAAACAAATGTAAATTTTTTTCCTACAGAATGACATAGTTGACCCCATAATGAAAGAGAGCAAAATGTTCCACATAAATCTTGCAGGACTGAGTCCTGTAATACTGTAATCTATTTCTAATTCCCTAAACCACTATGCAGATGTCACAGCAGAATTATACACACATCATCTGAAAAGACAGCTATGCAATTATAGAGATGTTCAGAATCAAAACAGGGTTAGTACTCAGTCCCCTATCACCAGATCTCTCAGATTTCTGTGCTTCCCTTCTTGCACATTAAGGAAGTGATCCTGAATTACACTTACTCCCCCTTGCACCTCAATTTTCATGAAGAAGAAAATGCCTTACATTGCATGTAAAGGCAATGAGGTGTGTGATATTCAGGCAAGTTGGTCTGTAAGTGCCTTCATAAAATTCACTTGCCACATCCATCACAGAGTGCTTTTTAGCACCTTCCAAGTTTAGCCCCTTCCCTAATGTAAAGCACTTTACATGCATTAGCCAAGGTTATTCTTCAAGAAAGGGCAATATAGGCGGCATCTCCTACAGCTGAGCACATTCACACTCCCATGTGAAATTTCTCTTTATTAAAATAACACAGGGCAGAACATTATAATTAATAGAACCATTACCCTTTAACTAAAACCTCCCTTGACCTGCTCCATCAGCAGAAGGATACCTAGAAGTGGGTGGAACTACAGTTTGCACCAACGTATCCCTCCTCCAAATCACCAGAAGGAAGGTAAAAAGCCAATTCAAATAGATGAAGTTCCAGTGCTCACAAAGACATTTCTCTTTACTATTTCACTTCTAGAAATAAAAACTTTTACTTGACTCATTTATAACATTTGATCAGTTTTCCTGCTACATTATCGATTCCCACAGCTATGACAGAACATTTGGTCCTAGGTTGGGCCAAGAATGACTGAACAGCTTAGCTGCCATCTGTGCTTTTGAAAACGCCCATGTCTTTTTTCGAGAGGCTCATGTACATGTGTACACGAGCACACCCCACTTTGAAATGCAGTAATTGCTCAGCACCAACAGCAACTGTTCACAATTTTAAGAGAGAGTTTGTCTTTGAAAAAAGTGTCTTAATTTTAATATCTTCCCTAATTATTCAGAAATCTAGTGGGAAAGCCTTTCTGAGGAGTATGAGAGACTGCATATGTTTCTCAACAGTTTCATTCTATCAAAGAGGAAGTATAAAAAATGCAAGAGCCAAATTTTAAGTTATTGATTAGTTGCAGACATGCAACAAAGTAGAGATATGTGGATACTATGCATCAATAGATTCAAATCCAAAACAGGCCACCATACAGGCTGAATTTTGAATTTGAACACAACTTTTTGAAGATACTCCCCATTTTGATATGAATACTAGTAAAGAATGATAGCATCTCTAAAACACTATAATTACTTTATATAGTCATCCAACATATGTATAAAACCTGTATATATGAATTCAATATGTTTTTATGAGCTCACCCTCATTTATTTTTTTTTAAATCCCAAGTGAAAGATCTAGTGTGACCTTGAAAATTTATGTGAAAATAAATTCTTAGCACTGAATGAGAATTGTTTCTTTGGGCTATGTTCTGTATTATGCCAAGTATCTATCAGAGAGATATAAAATAAATATAAGTTATTTTGAACATTACTTAGGGTTTTATTCATAGTGTTAAGACATCATTATCTCACAGTAATCAAAACTCTTAAAACAAGGAAATAATCTAATACACTTGAATTATAATTTGTATAGGGAACGCATGATCATTTATTCACAACTTCATCTTAAATAATATATTAGTCACAAATAGTGTTAATGTGAGCTGCTAATAATGCAGTTTGTATTCAAACAGACTCACAGGCAAAACCAAACTAAAGTGAGAAAAATAATACTTTGACCAGCTGTGTGACTGACTCAAGCTTTCCAGAAAACACTGAGTTTTGGCCTAAGGCAACGCACAGAAAGCCTTGGCCTCACCTAAGACTTCAGTACAAGGTCAACAGTGTCTGGAAAACATAAAGTTCAGTGGGATGGTGTCTGTGTTTGACTCTGCACATGCCTGCCTGTGTTATTGCAGATGATGAGATATAAAGGCCAGTACCCAACAGGGGCACCAGGGCACGAAAGGGGCTTCTCTGTTTTTAAACCATGCTCACAGCTGCCTAGGCTGCTGACAGACATGCCCCTCACTGCCAGCTCCTGCTTCCAGGTCCTGCCTTTGAGCACAAGGAACTCCAGCAAGTTGTGTTGAAGCAGAGACAGACCCAGAGCACATGAGACAAAGAAAAAAAGACTTGGATCATTCCAGCCATTAGCATGACCTATCTATGTCACCTCAACTTCAAAGAGCAAACCACAGCCCATTTCCCCCTCTGAAAGGCTACAAGGGCAGGAAGCAGCAAATACACAGGATAAGGGGAAGTACTACAATGGCCATGGACCCCCAGAGAGCACTGGGTCCCACACAAGCCCTATTCCCATACATCAGCTCCAGGCAGGAGGATCTGCCCCTCCTTGTCTTGAAAATACCACCGCTTGCTGTAATTTCATCCCCTGTAAGACAAATACAAAATTTAATTTGAGTTGATTTTCTTCCACAGATGGATAGAGATTAATCCTCTCTGATGGCAGAAAACAAATTGCTGGTACTCTGGATTTGTTTTATTTTTGGGAGTCTTGTCATTTAATTAATGAATCAGGGACGACAAGGCTAGGAAAACAGGGAGCTCATTAACATCCATCAACATGTAGTAAACAATATGGTTACTTCAAATTTGTCATTTGTACCCCAACTCAGACATGTTCTTTTAGTACCAGTCAGTTAATAAAAGTACATAAATTTGCATATTTTGTCAGATTAAAAAATGGAGCAGTGAATTCAATTGGCAGTGGTAGCACTGCAAAGCAACTGGATGAGGAGAAGGATAAAGAAATTTGTGATGACTCCTGTCGCCCTGATTTTCTCAAGTTTTATAAGCCTTCTAATGTTTGCATTCTTTGCACAATTTTTTTCACAATACTTTATGTAAATAACTTATTGTTTTACATTCCTTTATAAGGGATGAACAACCTGAAGGACAGTTGGGTTGCCCAGTGGCCTTGAGGAGGTAACACTATAACCCTCCAATGACACTGGCATTTCTGAAAGATATATATATATGAAGTCAGATGTTTTAATAAAGTTTTTTAGTTTGCTTTGACCAGAACTGCTCCGTGTTGTTCTTGTGTCACCCAAGAACAAACAGACTTAAGTTACAGACTCCCACAGAAACAATGGTCAGAAGTGAAAATAAATTGCCCAAACATCAGCAGCTGGAAAACGCTATGACCTCATGAGTGTGACAGCAGCAATCCTCTCTGCAAATCAGGAGGCAGAACCTGGAACTGGAGAAACTGCTTCAGTTTGCTTACTATCCCCTTTTCTCCTCAATGCAACTTACAGAGAATAATATTCTCCAAACTTTAAAACATAAAAGTTTCTACAGTTAGAAACAGTTATTGTAGAACATGGCTGGGTCAGGCACTATATATGACCTAATAACTTGTAAAAAAAATAATCTGCGGATGGTCAAACTCCAGACAGTACCTATTACATACCTGGCAGAGCTCCAGGAATATTTTACAGGCTCCTCAGGACTCTCCAACCTTGTTCGTGATAGGACTAGCTACAGTGTATAACGGGGAATCAGAGATCTGACATTACTTGTTTTGTGTAATTTCTTCTCACTGTGGGATTCAGCTTGTTCAGCAAATCCAGTACAGCCCCAGTAGTAACAGCTGACCTTACACTGTTACTAGAAATATTTTCAATCTGTATGAAGAAGTTCAGGGGTCAGAGACTCCAAAGTAAGAGGAGACTGTGTAACAGGTAACCAAGATGTAAAATGCTGTAGTATGTATTACACTGAAATATGTAACGTGCAGCCAGAAGCTGTAATGAGATCTTTTTAGCTGGTCAAAATGGAAAAAGTGTGAGCTAGCAGACAGCATGCAATATCTTTAAATTTTATTTTGATACATAATCAAATCAGCTCCTATCCAAAGCAGGAGGAAATTTGAGAACAAGCTACAATTTGACAGTTTTAGGCCTGACCATTCCTTATTGTTTCTAACACGATGGAAAGAATAAACTAATATTTGCTTAAAGGACTCTGACCTCTTAGTCAAAAGTAAAACAATCAATGAAAGAATTAAGTTAAATACATACTGAATTACTATTTAATACATACTGAAAAGGCATTTAAAAATCATCTGTCTAGAGAGCTTCAAGTGACTTCCCTATTGCACATCTCGGCATGAAGCGATTACCCCACGTATTTTCTTCAGACTCAAAGTCGAATTACAAAACATGAAAATTCAGTCTGAAGGTCTTGAATGACATTGTGGCATTGCAGCCAGAAGATGTAGCCAAAAAGAAGATTTTCTGCTTGGGAAGTGGGAAAAATAACTGCCTGTGTGGGTCATGCCATGGTGGCCAGCAGTGGCCCCGCGTGCAGCAAGGTGCAGATGAGAGCACAGTGTGCGCTGGAACGGGCTGACCCAGCCAGGGCTTGCTGTAATTGCCATCGACTGGCAGAGTCCCAGCACAATTTATGGGGCTTAGAAGGAAATGCACAGTCTTGTGGCTAAATACAAAAGAAAAAGTGGTGCCTGTATTACACACCTCTCCCCTCTGCCAACTAGTTTATTCATGAAACTAAATGAAGACAGGCCCTCATGCAATAAACACTCCACTAGATATGCACTATTTATGAACATACTAGCAATTTTAGTGGTTTGTTGGTTCTTTTTTTTTTTTGGACACAGACAATGATGGTTTTTTTCAGACTGAAAAAGAGTAAATCAATGTTTCCAAGACTTACTTTTCGATTTTAAGCAGCACAAAATGGATTTTACCTAGCTAGTAATCTAGATATACACACATGCATTTAACTATCTTCCCTCTAAACCCTGTTCTATGTACCCAAAATCAACTTATAAATCCACCACACAGATTGAATATATTTTAAATAGTTCTTCCTGACTTTAGTTAGAAAACTAATTTTCAAGAATTTATACTCTAAATATAGACAGATGAGAACAAGAGCAATAATTTTCAGAACCAAACTCCACGAAATTAATGAAGAAAAGGGGGGTTGAAAAGACAGTCAAGCTCCCATTTTCCAGCTGAGTAAGATTTGGAAAGTTGGTGGGGGGCAGAAATTCACACAATTTTCAGGAGAAGGTTGTTTTCTTCAAAAGAAACAAAGATAGCATGAAAAAAAAATCCCATCCTGAACCAGCAAATCTTTGGTTACTTGGAGTCCCTGCATATCATTAAAACATATGTTTTCCTAATGGTATATTTGCTATTCAGTTATGCATCTTTCCACCAGAAAAATAAATCAAATAATAAAGTGTAGCAATACAAATAATTAAAGCTTTGACTACTCATCTAAGTAAAAAAGATACGGACTATAAAGTTATGGAATTAAAAACCAATCAATACCCTAGAAAAAGGCAAGACTATAAAATTATGGACAAGCCATTACTTTTTTTCAGGTAGAATTTTACTTGAATTTAAATGTGCATTTGTGGCTACAAGTTTTATTCTAATAGGAATTTTTAAGCCTAATTTATAAATTCCTATTTGTTTCTGAGTATGGAAACAAACTTCTAAGAATGACAAACAGGAATTCACACCCTGTAAATACCAACTTTCTGGCGTCTCCTACCTGTAAGCTGTCAGAGAATAAACCAGAGCTTTCCAGGTGTCCCTTTATTCTCTGGCATGTGCTTCTTACAGGCTGGGTCCATTCAAGGTAGCGAGAAGCTTGTAGTGGGTGCTGCCATTCTGCCCCAGCATAGGTGAGCAGGAAAAGGACCAGGACTGGCTGAATAGCAGTAGAAGAATCAAAGAATTTTCCAGTTTTCACAGAAAGAAAGAAACTTTCCAAGGGAGCCTACCTACACTGTGGAAAATAAAACAGTACAATTTAAATTGGGTCAAAATTACTACTCTCGACTCCTTCTGAAGGTGCAGGCTGCCTTTTCCCTTGAATAAAATGAGAATTTTCCAATCTGACAACACATATTTGTTGAACACTACACCTGAGAAAGTAAGCATAGGCTTTCCTGAGGATGCAGGCCATCCAGCAGACCCCGTGCAGCCCTCCTCATACCTGGGGAAAAGCAATAAGAATACACACGGGAAGTCTCCAGGCCTTTAGGGTGCAATCTTTAGGCCACCTTGCTACACCAGAGAGCACTGCCGAAGTTGTATACACTGCATCTGGTGGTACTGAGGGAAGCTAGGCAGACACCCTAGAAAGGAGGTTGGAGATAGTGGAATACCATATGGATACAAGACCATTTAAATAGGGGAAAATTGATATTTTCTTGTTGCCTTTCTAAAAACCAAAACTGCCCACGAAAAACCCACAGAGGTATTCCCTGAGCTGTGTCTCTTCCTTAAACATTCCAAAACCACACACCTTAAAAGAGACAGAAGCTGAAGGATCTCTGCCAGCTTGTCTTTTTCAAGTTGCTGCTCTTTTCTGCTCATTTTACTTACCTGTTTCAAGAACAGGGCTTAGGTCAGATCAGCCTGTGATGTCACCAGGAATCTGGTGACAGCTGATGTAATTAGGTGAGCCAAACCAACCCAGGAGGAGCAGGGATACAGGTCATAATCCTGGAAGATTTATGAATATGCATCCCTGCAAGGTTATTTGCCAGAAACTGAATCTCAGGAGTTTGCTGCAATTTTACTGCCGCCCTGCTCTACTCTAGAGCAGAGAAACGAAAACATGCAATGCTATGGGTGTAACTGGGTGACTCAGTTTGTTGCTGCATTTTAATATTTATGCTGCTTAATGAATGTCTTGGAAAATGAAACGAACGTTCATGTCCTGTTTGGTAGATGTGGTGAGTAAAGCAGTACATCAATAAAGAATTTCTTAGGACACAGCATGATATCTCTAAGACAGGGAATTGTTCTAAGCAGGTATCCATTATGATGTTTTCTCGTGCCACTGGCAGGGTAGTATACTGCCAGTTCCATTTATAGTTTTACATTTTAGAAATAAAATAGCAAATTGTTCGCATTCGTACTTCAGATTTTGCTGCTAACACTCTCTAACTCCATCACATTTCCAGGTTAGAAAACCAAATACCCAAAGTAGGAGTATAATCATTTTTCAACTTTATACAGGCTATATTAGCTTGAAAAGTCTCAAAACTGCTTTGCTCTACCAGGAGTATTATGTGTCCTGGGAGAGGATATCCTGAAAACTACTGGGGAGTCAAGAGTGTCTTCACTGCTAAGGGCATATGACACCAAGAGCACAGACAGCTGTAATCTGTAGATGCAGGACGAGAAGCAGAATCCCAGAGATGCAGAAGGAAAAGACCCAAACATAACAGTTGGAATAGGATCCACAAAAGGGAGACAAAAAGCTAAGTGTTTTCAGGCCACACTCCAGAACCAGATTGGCAAGAGAGGCACAGAGATGGTGGCCCAGCTAAGCAGATGGTGTTCTCCCAGCACAGCCTGCATGGAGAGCTTTCCATCTGCTAGCACATTCAAAACAGACTAAGAAGGGAATTACAGGACTTTTATTATAAACAACGTTTTTAATACTCTCTGAAAAATGTTTGATTTCATGTTAACATTGATGAACTCAGGCTATGTAGCCCCAGAATTACTCAGGAGAGGGTGCAACGATTAGCAGGAGCAGCAGATTGCTTCTTTTGGTGTGCAAAATCACAGCTATCACACAAGCTGCAGAAGGAATTTCAGCTGTTAACAAGACAAAATGGTTTTGCGGTTGCTGTTTTCTTAAAAAGAAATGCCAGGTACCCAGGCAAACACAGTTTACCGGATACTGAGCTATATGCATTTTTCAATTATTTTGGCAGGTATGGGGTGTTTGTAATAAGGGAGGTTTCTGCAGTTAGGACGCTATCAGAGATACCATAGGAAGAACCAACTGTCTCCTGATCATTACTTCCTCAGAAGCAAGGTGGCTGATGAAGTCCCACACAGGGATGGTGGCACAGGCATAGTTAGCAGAGTCTGCAACACAGGTTCAGCATAGCACATCTGTAGTACATTTATTTTCCTATAACTGCAATTATTATTCTATGCTTGTGTGAACTAAGAAAAACCCTAAAAATCCAGGTCCCAGTAACAGAATTATTTAGTTCAGGACTTTTTCTACAACATTTTTATGATGCATTGGTGACATAGTAAGATCATACAATCTAAGGAGGGCTGGGGCACCATTTATTGGAGAGTAACTCCAACTTTTAAATGGAGAAAGAGCTAAGCAGCCTCTAGGCAGCACCTGAGAAAAGGAGCGCACATCACCCTCTCCCAAGTCCTTGAAAAAGCATCTCTGACAAAAGCATGAGCTGCTGCTGCTATGGGTTGGCAAACCTATAAACCTACTCACTGCTGACCATCCTCTGACTGTTGTTACCCACCAAAACTGCCACAGCCCTGCAGCTGCCAAGAAGTCCCAGAGAAATGCATAGGGTAGCAAGCCCCTGAACATACCTTCTCTCTGGGCCAGGGCAGCCCTTACTTGCTATTCCCAAAGCAAAGGTTAACACAAAGAATTAAAATAGATGACAGCAATTCCATTTTACTTTTCTCTTTATATCTAGACAACTAAGAAATAGTTGACAGAATTAAAATGTACAAAAACAAGGCAAAACTCATTGGTATGGTAATAGGAAGATACTAGGGAAGAACACGTGTATCAGAACTGGTAAATATGGTTAAATTAATGGGGAGTACTTAGGTATATCAGAAGAGACTTTTCAAGAGTAAGACTTTTTAAAATATTTTGTCAATTATGTCAATAACATGAGGCTGGAATATTTTACATCAAATTATAACTGCTTGGATCATTAAATGTTTAAAAAATTCTGCTTTGACAAAGGTACAAATCATATAAATAAAAGCCACTTTAAATTTCCAGTTGCTATGCATTTGTTTTTCTGGGTGAAAAAGCACTTAATGTTGCTGGAAAGCCATTAAGCAACAGTAGTCATTTCCTAAACCTGGTTTACACTAGCACTGTTTACAAAATAACATCTTCAGGAACTCTTTAAACTTGCATCTCAGAGTCAATGCAATATTCATGGACTGCAGTATTTGTTCATGGCTCTTTCGGTAGTTAATTCTGTCATTCTGCTATCTTCACTATTCAGGAAAGCAAAACTCAAATCAAAATTTAAAAAAAAATATGTTGGGAAAGTAATCCATATTTATACAAGTGGTTTGTAAATTGAAGACTTTTCGTAAAACCTAGAAACATATTTTAGAATACTTGCTACCACAAAACAGGTAACAGCTGAATTTTCCTGTTGCAAAACAGTTTTCCTGCCTTTAGAGTCTGCAACACAATGTGTGGAAGCATATGAAATACATATGTAGAGAAGAAGAAAGTAAAAAGATACTCAGTGGTGAGAAAAAGCTGTCTGAGGAAGAGCACTGAAATAGCAGCAGTACTCAATGATGTCTAGATGTCCATTCAACAAGAGCAGCTATTTAAAGAATAATTCTGGAGACAGTTCAGATTTCAATCAAGCACCTGAAAGTACTTAAATAATTTTCAGAGCCAGACAAGACCACCCTAAGCTTGGTCTGCTTAGCTCCTTTAATCACACCTACTGCTACATGGATTACTCCCTGAACAGAAAAGTAATTTGTAGAAGAGCACACATGGAAGGACCAAGGGACGAAAGAACCAGGTCCACAGCACCTACAGCTGGTGAAGTCTCTTTTTAGAAATCCTCAAACAGGCTCCCTTTCTCCTCACAAACTGAGGGAAATTACCTGCAACAGAAAAACTGTAAATGTAACTCTTGCTGTCATTTTGAGAAATCAAGTAATTTGGTCCCTCAGACTGTCACTGACAGTGCTGCTTAAGTGTTGAAGCTGACAAATGATTACAATTCTAAATATATGTCTTCCCAGAAAGGCTAAGGAGCTCAGTTTTCACTCAACCCAGTAAATACACTGCTTTTATTTTTGCCTCCAAATTCTCTACAGGCTGAGTACATGGTATCACAAGTAAATGAAAGGGAAGACAGGCAGTGGAAATCGCTGGGAGCTAGGAAGAATGCTCTGATGAAGGACAGGCATGCACAGCTACACATGACAGCAAGTTTCTGTGAGCTGTTGTCAGCCACAGAGACGTAGTACAAAGCTCACTGCAGCAATGGCACTGTTCTCTCCTTATACCAGTGGCTCAGAGGGGAACCAGTTTTCTCATGTAAATCATGCTGACAGATGGTTTGCTTCAAGAGTGTGGTGGTAGAACTGTACAGATATCCTAACATTCGTGCAACCATAAATGAATTGGATTGGTCAATTCTTTCTTCACAGAAAATGACTAAGAACAACTACTTTGGACTCAGGCATTACTATTTCAAACAAGTTTATAGACAACACGTGAATTCCAGTGAATTTTAACCACAGATGTTTTACTGTTTTTGCATAATAAATGTATGGTCAAATGATTAAATCATACCTAGATAACAGGAGGACATTTAAAACTGGGCAAAACCTTCCAGATGCTTTATTCTTTTGCTTAGCCTTAGGGGACACATCTGAAAGTATGCACCAACCAGGACAGATGGCAGCTAACACATTCCTTGAGTCATACACCCTTGCTTATGCTAGGTCATGACGAGTGCCTCAAGGCAGTGAATTTGAACTACCATCAAGTCACATAAAATGTGCCCAGCAGGTACCATCCAATGTTCATTTAATGTAAATTAACCTGCCAAAAGGAACATGAATGATTGCCTTACTCTTTTGTTCTATGTAGTCAACAGTTCCTAAGGGGAAGCATAAAACTCTCACCAAGCTTGGTGACAGACTGAGTGGTCCCAGTACAACACTCAGCAAAAAATGTGGTTGAGGGTCAGCATTGATACACTTGGTTCTTCTAGTGAACAGCCTGGAGAATACTGGCATGACATAACAAAGCTTAGTGACCATATTTACAGGACTGAAAGCAGCTCCTAAGTAGAGAAGTATGTAGGTGATCACAAATTCTGCATAGCACAAAGGAACCTCAACTATGCTCTTCCCATCAGGCCCTGGTTGCTCTAAATCATGAAATCTGTCTCTGCAGGCTACAAGGCCTCAGATGCCAACATTTCCTTCTCAGTATCAATTTTCATAGCAATAACAGCCCCATCACTACCACTGCATAGTATTTTAAGGAGATATAAAATAGTCACAAATGAATATTGACCCATCTTACCTAGACTTCAAAAAGCATCACTGCACCTATTAAACAAATAAAAGTAGAAAAAAAAAAAAAAAAAAAAAAAAAAAAAAAAAAAAAAAAAAAGTAGAAAGAAGGACCCCAGGAACTGACCCTACCTCTGTGCCTGGGAAGATCGTGGAACAGAACCTCCTAGAAGCTGTGCTAAGGCACAAGGAGATGATACAGCCACCATGGCTTCAGCAAGGGCAAGTCCTTACTGACCAATCTATGATGGAGTGACTAGATCAGTGGGCAAGGGAAAAGCTATGGATGTTGTCTCTCCCAGCTTCTGTAAGTTCTTTGACATGGTCCCCTATCCTCCTCTCTAAACTGGAGACATACAAATTTGATGGGCAGACTGTTAAGTGGATGAGGAATTTGCTGGATGTTCACACACAGAAGGTAGTAGCCAATAACTACATATCCAGATGACAAATGGTGACAAGTGGTATCCCCTCAGGGGTCTGTACTGGGACTGTTTTGATATCGCCGTCAATCATCAGTAATGGCATCAAGTGCACCCTCAGCAAGTTTGCAGATGACGTGAAGCTGAGTGGTGGAGTTGATATGTCTGGGGAGTCAGATGTCATCCAGAGAGGCCTGGACAAGCTCAAAGGCCTATGGGAACCTTCTGAGGTTTAGCAAGGCCAAGTGTAGAGTCCTACACCTGGGTCAGGGCAACTCCCAGAATCAATACAGCCTGGGGAAGGAAGGGTTGGTTTGAGAGCAGCCCTGCTGAGCAGAACTTCTGGGTACTGGTGAATGAAAAGCTGAGCTTGAGCTGGCATTGTGTGCTTGTGACTCAGAAAGCCTTATCCTGGGCTGCATCAAAAGAAGCTTGACCAGCAGCTGGAGGGAACTGATTCTCCCCCTTTACTTGGCTTTTGTGAGTCTCCACCTGGAGTACGGCAACTAACTGTGGAGTCATCCGCACAGGAAAAACATGGACTCATTGGAGTGGGTCCAGAGGAAGGCCAGAAAAATGATGGATGGAACATTTTTCTTACGAAGACAGGATAAGAGATTTGGAGGCGTTCAGCCCAGAAAGAGAAGGCTCTGGGAAGATCTCATTGTGCCCTTTCAAAACCTAAAGGAGGCTCATAAGAAATATAGGGACAAGCTTTCTGTCTGGGCCTGTTGCAATAAGACAAGGGGTAATTGTTTTAAACCAAAAGAGGGTCAATTTAGACTAGATATAAGAAAGGAATTTTTTAAAATGAGAGTGGTAAAACACTGGGACAGGTTTGCCCAGAGAGGTAGTGGATGCCCCATCTCTGGAGACATTCAAGATCAAGTTGAACATGGCTTTGAGCAACATGATCTAGTTGAAGATGTCCCTGAGTTTCGCAGGGGTCTGGAACTAGATGACCAGCAAAGGTCCCTTCCAAATCAAACTGTTCTATGATCTCCTGGTAGAGAAAGAAATAACTATTTGGTGATTTTTTTAGATATAGACAGATAGCACAAAGAGTTTTGCAGACAAGTGATGTTTCCCCTGAAAGAGATTGGTGCCCGCTGCTAGCACCTAGAACAACAGTTTAGTCCTTACGTGCACCACGAAAAAAATAGGTCTAGTCCATCAACATCTCAGGTGCATGAGTGAGTCAGCACAAGACTAGAACAAATTGAAGAAGTAGAAAGCGCAACAGCAGATAAAAAAGTGGAGCAATACACTTTAGACAAAGAGGAGGTACACAATATCCTAGGGCACCTTAGGTTGGTAATTAAAGACAAGGTAAAAACAGATATTGATTTCACATTGTTACCTGTTCATCTTTACAGGTGTGCATTTTTATATATACACATGCCATTGCAGACAGATATTTTGCTAGGGAGACAATAAAATCTGCTAAAAATATGAGAGATTAGGTGCAACTAATTCCAAATAACAGATAATAGCCCTTGAACACAGCAGACATTCCATGGTGACCATTGCCTGATAGAAAGTGTATCCACTTTGGAAGCAGACAAATTGCAAATTTAATGATGGACAATGACAAGGATTTTGGAAGTAGAGACCAATTCCTATTTTTCTAATCGCACAAACTAAAGGAAAGATATGACTTCCTGAAAAAAAGGAAATTATCTAACTGGAAATTAGCAAAAATCTCTGTGGAATCTACTCTTCTCCTCAGGGCCAAGAGTACAAGGATGAGAGTGAAATAGTATAAAAGAAAAAAAATTAATAATACCAGTTAAATTTTTTTGCTTAGGAAACTGCTACTGCGATTCTTTTGCTCTGTGTATTAAGAAATTCTGAAAATATTTAATATTCAATTATTATACTCTTGTATACTTTTTTTATTACAAAAGTTCTTCTTGGTGTTTGTCCTCTGCTGTTTCACCTTGGTTTTAACTTGAAAATATACTCATATTTTCTCTTACATAATTGTAATTGAGATAATAATAAAGTGACACATAGAAGTACGTTCCCTCCCTGAAGATTTCAACTGTGTGTCAAGAGAGAAAATATTTTAATGGATTGCCACAGAATTCAAAATTAAGGTACTTTCAAGTAACAGAGGACAACTGAATACCAAAAATGGAATCTAAAATAGCTTGAAATACAACAGGCTGAACACAGTCATCTATTGAAATGAAAGTCAGAAGGTAACTTATGGAGAGAAGTATGTAATTATGCAGGTTGAAATCTGGCCAGGATACTGAGTTAACACAGTTACTTTTGTGCAACAAATGAGTCAGATGCTGGGTTGATATTTGCACACAAAATGTGGGGAATTCAGCAGCAATGCAGTACATCATCAGTAAAGCACGGGTTTGGGAAAGAATAAATACCAGCATCTTATTTTAAGTAATTTTCCACCCTAACTGTACTCTGTCTGATCAGGTTTAGAAATACCCTGAGCAAAATTGACATTGACAGAAAAATAAAAGAAGGGATAAAAATGGAAGAGAATTACACCACAAAATAATTGTACAGTGTTTACAGTTTCAAGTCTGGTTGTAGATGGGTAAGATAAGTAAAGGTTTTCCAGGGAACAGTTGTGTGATGTTTCCACATAAACAAAAGTATTTTGGGCATGATTCAGTTCTCCTTCCAGTAAATCAGGAGTAACTCTACCAAAGACAATACCGTAAAAGTTGCTCAAGAAGGTCCATCATGCACCAAGAAGAATCTGTTGTTTTAATCAATAACGAGGGATTTTCAATAGTAATATTAACTGGATGCAGACAGCTGCTTCAGGTCACAATGAATATGCCATCAGTCTCCAGAGAGAACAGCCTGAATAGTTGTGCAGCCAATCATGTACTCCCAGTCAGGGCTTTCAGGTTCAGATGCACTCACTATGTGACAATAATTTGACTGGCCAGAATTGGTGAACTAGAAAAATGTTCTCTTTTTCTCTTTTACCTGTAAACTCCGCAGACCCTCTCTTTTGACTAGACTCCCACTTAGTCTATGCTTCAAACATTATACACAGATTTTAGTAAAAAGAAACAGTAGATGGAATAGTTACTATCATATAACTGAGCATACAGAACAGGTAGGCTTACTGCTTCAGGGATTTTCAACAGCAGTACTAAAGGACGTTATTATGAAAGCAAACTGACTAAAATGTTGTACCATTCACTCACATGATGAAGCACTGATGCAGGTGTTCACCCCACAGGGCAGAGAACAGAACTGCTACATGGCACTGCTGCCCTGCCTCAGCACCAGGACAGCCTACAGGCACACGTGGCAGAGTTACAATCCACCTTACCCTTCTGCCCTTTATCAGGACACAAGTTGCTGAACTTTACAAACTCCTGGAGACTAGAGCTGAGTGAGTGTTTTCTGCTGAACTGAGCATCCAGAGACACCCATTTTTTAGCCCCTAATGTTTTCTCAGAAACATCTTAAGTTTGCTAAGCTTTTTCTGCAGTCAAAATGGGAACCCTTGGTAATCTGTTCTATGATGACAGGTATTAAATGTCCCAGGTAAATGTATAGATGTAGAAATGGATTAGGAGTCTTGGAGAGGCCTTCTACGTCTGGAGCAAGACACAATGAAGATAGAAGCAAGGGATTTATCAGCCTTGGAACAAAACACACTGGCTCAGACCAAAGACCCACAGAGATGAGTATTTCCTCTCCAACAGCAGGCTGTAGCTATAGTCAAAAAAGCAAGAGAACATGGCACGAGTGTTCTGATATTTTCTGAATATCCTTCTTGTACTTTTCTATGGGTCAGGGAATTCCTGAGCCAAAATGAGTTTACATTCAACAGCCACTTACAATTTCTTATGCCAGTTTTGCACAGCCCTATTTGAACCCACATACACTATTAGCTTCTAGTAGCAAGGAGTTCCACAGCTTAATTTCACAAGGCAGTAAATCAGTAGCTTATTTCACTGCTCTATAGAAGCCCTCACTACTTTCACCCAGCAGCCCCATGCCCTGCAGTAGGAAAGAAGTTGGCCAACCTCTGTTAACCTTGTCCCAGTACCATGATTCTGTAGGTTTCTATCTCATTTCCCTCAATTGTCCCCTTTTCAAGCCAAGAGTTTTGGGTTATTTAGTTGCTCCTCACAGGGAACATCTTTGATTACCCTAATGGCCTGTCTCTGTGCTGTTTTTATTTCTGTACCATTCTTTCCTGAAACGTAGGAGGACCAGAGATCCACACATAATTTGAGCCACAGGTGTACCATACACTCCTACAATGGCAAAAAAGACATTTTGTTCTCTGCTTTTCTCTGAAAATTTCTAGTAGTGTGTTTTGTTTTGCACAGCTACCATGTGCTGTGCTGACATTTTCATGGAACTGGGGTAATAACACCAGCACCTTTTTTCCTCTGAGTGGCAATAGTCAACCCAGGGCAAATCACTGTGTACATAAAACTGGTATTATTTTTTTCACACAGGAAACATGACAATCAACATCATCTGCCATTTTATTGCACATGAAGGTCCTGCCACTTCTTCATTACCAACGCTTCTCTTTATCCTTAGTAACATAGTACCACCAAATTCATTGTTTTCCTTGTCTCCCTTTTTTATATATTTATAAATAGCACAGGTCTCAGTTGTAAGTTCCCTAAACTGAGAAAGCTTACCATTTAATCCACTGTTTTTCCTCATTTTCCAAATATTTCTTCCTTATTGAAAGGATCCTCTTACTGCCATTCTGTCTACTAAATTTTATAAGGAGCCTCTGAGAGACAGTCACAGATTTCAAGTAATAGCAATCAATTTCCAAGTCCTACAAACTCTGTGGCTCTTCTGTTATCCATACACTAGCTCAAACAAGATTCTCCCAACTGCATATCTTTCATCAAACGCACAATTTTAAACCATAACTCCCTCAAGGGAAAACCTCTAGTCATACTGTCTGAAGCATTAGGAGCCATTTGCAAGATTTTCACATTGTTTATCCCTGAAGGCATAATAGCATTAGCTTCATATCTTAAGTTCATGCTATTAAAGGAGAGTAAAAGATAATCCTGATAACTGCATCAAAAAAGAATTAACTAATGAATCAACAATCCACCTAATTTCTCAGTTGTTCCCAATCTCATTTCATCAGTGTTTTTTTCTAATTTAATTGTCAGATAACCATCAGTTGAATTGGATTACCATTAACATCCAGCATGGAAAGTTATCTGTACAACTGGGATCTAACCTTGCCTGAAACTGGCATATTACTAACTGTATCATACAGCACCTGGAAGTCCTAACCATGGATCAGTCAATGCAGTGAGCACTTTGTCTCAGACAACTCAGCCAAATTACTGCAACATTTGCTGTTCCATTCACCTAATGTGAAGTGTAGGAAGTGCTGCAAATGCTGACGCTCTCATACTCATTTTATTGAATGTAAAACATTTCAATTTGCCACAGTAGACAATTATTATAGACAAAGACAAATGGAAATATAACTCCCCTCTTCTATATTAGACTTTTAGATAAATCAGGTTTCTGAATCCATTTATGAACTATTCCAATAGCCAGAGAAATTCCTAAGTGTTGGTTTTGGATTTTTTTATGTGAGCAAATTCAATCTTAACCTTGTTGGATTGTAACAATATTCACCCACAGATAAGGAGAAAGCTTTCATATGGCTTGGATACTACAATTTGTCTCTGATAGAGAAATTCTTGTAACATGAGTACTGACTATATCAAGAGGCTTTCAAGAGACCAAAAAGGACATTACTGCTGCAGTGCACTGTATTTCTGTATCCATTCACTAAGCATTTGCATTCATCACATTGTGAGTGCATACTTAATGGGAAAATACAGAAGTTGAGTGGGCAAAGGATTATGTGTTTAGGGCTTGCAATAACAAAAGCAATAACAAAACATTGAATTTGCATGCTTTTCAACTGGCTCCCATCTACGTGTATACTAAATTTGTATGTGATCACCCGAGCAGTCTAGATAGATGAAATCCACGCTAAAACATTTACTACCAAATTTTGTTGTTTGGTTTTGGGTTTTTTTTAATGATATTGCCAAGTAAGTGTGCTTTCTCTAGGTATGCAAACCCCAGTGTTGCACTGACATTCATCTTTGCTTATGAGCAGAATGAGGAAGATACAGTTTGCTGTAAAAAATGTCTTTCACAGACAATGCCAAGACAAACATTTACAATGACAGTTTTCTTTGCAAAAAGGAGATTATTTTGCCTTCATGGTAGCTGAAGGGCAAATTGAAAGCTCTCAGTCTTAATTGGATTTTGAGTATTTGAAATTGACCCACATATAGCGTTATCTATAGAAAGGCATCCTCACCACAGCTACCAGCAGGTGGGCACTGTATGTATGCAGACTGTCAGAATGAGCACTTGAGGCTTGTAAGCTCTGGCTGCTGTTTTCATAATCCAGGGAATTGCTCTGAGCTGGCTTAAGGTGATCTATCACTGCATGGGTGTAGAACTGGAGGTCTGTGCATTGTCACTGCCACTGTGGGTGAATTCCTAGTAACAGCGGCACACCTCTTATATTTAAAAATAAAAATTTAAAAAATCATAATGCAGCAAGGCCCAGGTGTGATGAAGAGGCACATGTGAGAGGGTGAAACTACATTTCCCAGTAGAATCACCATGTTCCTTTTTATTATTTTTCTCTCAGGCAGTGAACTAGAGGGAGCATTGGTAGGTTGGTGAGTTGAGGTGACAGCAGTTAATTGATTTTCAAAATAGGTCTCTCTCTAAAATAACTAAGCACCCTTGCATAGACTTTAATTGGTGCTGGAGCATAAAAATTCTTTGACCTTGCCTTGTTGTTAGAACAGGAGTGTCTATAATTGCAAATTCTTTGCAGAGAAATTGAATACCAGGTAAGAGGGAGGAACAGAAGTCAGTTGCCTTAATGTGAAATTAAGCATCTTAAATAACTAGAAATATTGCCAGAAAAAGCAAGGAACTAGCTGGATTTTATAATGGCATTTGAGAACTTCAAACACACCCTGGCACAACAGCTTAAACTAACATTCAGTTATACAGCATGGACAAAACCTTTCCAGCCCATCACTGAAGAAAGAGATTTTGTTTCCAAATGTTTATCACTGGAATACTTAAAGAACTCACTTTACGAAATAGCTGAAATGCATTTAGCCATCAACAACACTGAAGTCTATTTCCCTCATGAAAAAACACCTGGTACCTCCAAGGTGGTGCAAATATTCTTCGTTCAAGCTGCCTTTATTGGTATTGGATAATTATACTGCTTTACTGGATAATTTGGTTATGAAAATACTTTTCTCACAAAAAATTATGTAGCTTCCTCAAGGAATATTCACAAGTCTATCTCTATTTTCTTGAAGGAAAATATAAAGCAATACTGTAATTCATGTACAATTTTATATATAAATGACTTAATTTAAAGTAAACTTCACAACCCTTCAGCAAATATTTATGCACATAAACAAGCAAATACAGGCTGCAACATTAATCATTGTATGGCTAAAGTGAAAATCAAAGGCAAGAATCTCAAAAAATTAATTCAAGTTTACAGTTCATGGCTGTAAGCCTAAAAGGTAAAAACTACCTTGAATATTTATGCCTCCTGTGGTAACCACAATTATTCATAGTACAATAGAAAAGTAAAATGATTTTTCCAAAGAGAATTAAACAAAAAAGGAAGGAATATATTTCTCTTGTTTATTTAGTAGCAGCAACAAAAAACCAAAGTCTTGATAACAAGAATAAAGGAGGAAAAAAAAAAAGAACAATCCCAAACCAAGAGCAAGTGACAAAAACTCTAGAGAAATATAGACTGAAAGGGCAAATGGTTCCAAACAAAGGCTAAACAGCCAATGGTTGCTTTTTAAATCAGCACTCCTGTCCAGCAGACAAGCAGAAAAATTCTCAACAAATAAAAAGCTCAAATGAAAATTAACAGTCAGAATATGCTTGCATTTTAATTAACTGATCAAGCCTAAATGGAGGACTAGATTTGGTAATATAGATATTCTGACAAACAAATTAAAAAACCTCAAAGTGTCAGAAATTATAAAACTGAGCAAATACAAAAAGTAAAAATTTAATAGAGAGCATTTGGTAAACAAGGGGCAAATAAACCTTTAGTCATCTCATGCTTTTAAGATCATGGAAAATACAGAAGACACCAATGGAACTGAAGAAAGACTCAGAGCAGGCATTTCAGATGATGGCAGCATTGTCAGCCTCAATATCTAACAAAACCCTGTATTATTGTCTGCACCAGAGAGCAGGAAAAAGAAAACTCAAGAGCAATTTCCTTCTACAATTTCCTTGTTTGGAAGCAAGTATGTTTCCAGGCCAGAAAGCACCAAGCAGATTTTAAGCCAAGTGTCAAGTGGCTGTTCTCATTTTATACAGCTAATGTAAAGTGACAAGCACCATTCATGAAAAATATTAGAGATTTTCAAAAAGCCTCTGATAGCAATTGTGCTGTCAAACAGTCCATTTGTTTGTTACCATAACTGGAAAAAGTCCAGAATGTATGGTATTCCTGTTATTGTTAATATTGATCATCACTGGGGTGCAGCAAAATTAGCCCAGTAAGCAACTAAGTTACACAGACAAAAGGCACATTTGGGTGACTTTCACTTCATTTCCCGAGTAGAATAAACAGATCAGTTATTAGCAGACATAGCAATACATGTTGGTCACTTTATTGAGAGTGAAGCCAAAATCCATGCCTATTAATTATTTCAAGCCAGCTCCACTGCAGATAAAGGAATATCATAACATTTGTATCATCTTATCTTTAAGGAAGCAGACCATATGATGATGAATAAACCCTCCTGCAATTCAAGCAATGCAAACCAAGGTCAGAAAGAGGCTTTGATAAACTTCTAAAAATTTAGGGAGGGGGATACAAGTAGAAGCATGAATCAAAATTGATACTAAATAAAACATTTTTAGTCACGTTGTTAGATCTGTTCTCCCTGCCAATGCAAAGTCACAAAACTCTACAACTGCCTTTGATAAAAGATGAACTTCACCTCTTGAGAGAAATATGGAACCCCTTTGATAGAAAAGGTGTCAGGTATCATACGTTGAGCATATGAACATAAAATATTAAAGCCTAACAAGGAGGAAGTGACAGATGACATTTGTACATGCTTTAAGAATGTCAAGCGATAGTCTGCAGTATGAATGCAAGTGCAAAGGAGAGCTAGAACAATAACAGAATAAAAGGTGCCTCTTCAGTTAATTGACAAAGAGAAAATTATGGGACTGTGACACTGGAGAAACTGTTCTCCTGACTGGCCCACAGGCGCAAAAGTAGAAACAACTTGCATCCAAATCTTAAAAATATCTCAAATGAGGACATTGGCACGCAGGCATCAGACAGCTTGGAGTTACAATAAAAATAATAGTTTACCTTACCACTGAACATCAATCTACCTACCCACTGTAGTGGATCTAAGCTTCCCTTTAGTGGTTCCTGTTACTGAACATCAGATAGAGCAGTTAAAGCAGAGCTAGGATTCTTCAGTAATGTCTGCCTCTGAGTGCCACAAAGAACTGCCAAAAAGTATTAAGGTGCTGCTGCAGAAGGAGCCATCTACTATTTCTCTATTGTAGTCAGAAGGCTGCTCCAGTCAAGTCTGGCACAGCATCACAGTTTTGCTTAGGTGAGAGAAACAGAACACATTTTGGGATGATTCACTGGCACCAGGCAACACAATGGAATTTTCAATTAAAAAAATAAAGATAGGAGGCTACAGACTCAAGAGTGTTTCCAGTTAAGGACAGTAACCATTTGTCGATTTAATATGCAACACATGATAACAGAAACTTTAATCAGCCTCAATGTATCCATTGCCTCATACAAATTATGGAGCCAAACTACTCTCAGACAACCAAAGCAGGTAATAGAACAGATCAGCTTTATAGACAGATTCATAATTTTAAAGTATTAGACTACTAAAGCACAATTTTGCATGGGTAGAATTATATTATCTACTAAATTTCCAAGCCACCAATTAACTGCAGGAACACTTACCTTCTTATTTTGTGAGGTAGGATAGATTTTGTGCAAATAGTGCACCTTTAGAGAGGGCAAAAAGACTTTCTATGAGATTGTGTTCTGTCAAAGTACTGTAAGGAGCTACTTTGGAACTACTACTTTGGAACTTTGGAACTCAGGTTGTTACTGCATATGTTGTACACAGCCCCAGCCTGTTTTGGAGAGGAGCCTTCCCTTTATTCCAAGGAACAAACACAGTTAAGAATTTGGGCAGCACAACCTACTCCAAAATGTTTTGCCAATACTCTCCACTGATCCATCCTGGTGGGTAGAGAACATGTGGAAGGGAAGAGCCCATATCAGGAGTGTCTGGGACCTGACTGCAAAGAGTTGCCAGCAGGACTGCAGGCAGACACCACGTACTGCGTGAAGAGGAAGTTTGTCACATCCTATGAAAGGCGAGATAGGTTGAAACATTTCCTAGGTATTTGAGTTTTGTTTTCCCAAAGGAACTGCTGTATGCAGAATCTATTGTAAACAGAGTGCTAAGGCTTTTCCATAACTCAGGAGAAAGTAAAACATGTAAACACTATGAGAAGTCAAGACACAAATACAGGCCAATGCAAACATCACGTTTCCCATTGTCTACTTTTCCTATCCGCAACAGGAATGACTTTCATTATGCGTCATCACAAATTATAATATAAGCAAATGAATATTTCAGGAATCATTACTGATACTTTTTTTATGTTCTTGAATTTCTTGTGCAGTTAGTCTTAATAGAGCAGTGCAAGAAGAAAGTCTTCTGCTACAAAAAAAAATTTAAGGATCTCTTTTTCGCTTGATCCAGAGAAACCCCAAATCATTTGAAAATTCTTATGAAAATCTAGACAAGCATTTTCCCGCAATTTAACCAGTCACAACCTCACTGGAAATTCAAGATGCCATACTTCAAATCCCAGCACAGGCTACGTCCTACCAGGAATGAGTGGCTCTCCTATAGACTTGGTGAGTGCACTAAATACCAGCGTCTTTGAGATTCTCAAGTGACCTGCTCTCAATTATTCTACTGGAGTAACCTCATCTTGTGTAACTAATTACACATTCACAGGGCTAACTAGGCTGTTTTTCCGAGCCGTCTGGTTATGGGACTTATCTCAAGTTGTGAAAGATCCAGATTCAATTAGTATTTTAATTACTTACATAAAGCAGATCTGTTTTCACATGAGAGACGGAAATTGTAACATCCCAAAAATTGCCTCAAGGTTAAGACATTCATATAGGACACAAGTGGCAATTTCAAGTTGAAAGGCAATTCTCAGCCTGAACTACCTCCACAGGACTTAAATATGTGACATTGTGTGAGTGCTTTGACAGGGTAGGTGCTCCCATCTGGATGCCAGCAACTTTCTCTGTTGAGAGGTGATAAATTTTCATGTTGAGAAACAATCCTAGATGTAGATATAATTATAAAAATGTACATATGGATATACACACATGTATATGCATATGAACAGTAGCATGTCCTAAATTCTTTTTTACTGTGGAAGGAAGAAGAATGTTCATCTAAATGGAAACAACAGAAACATCAAATACCTCACTGGAGTGCCTGACAATTATTTCAAGCACAAAGGTCTCATCTACAGTCGATATTTTGCAGTCTGAATTATACAGGCCATGAAGACCATTCTTTTCATAAGGTAATGGAAGAGGAATCTGGAACTCCTATTCCATTAGTTCCTTGGTTTCTCAGTAAATACTTGGTGTGTGGAAATGTAAATTAATTTATCCAAAACACGTGCATATATATGAAGCATGTGCATAAGTATGAAGTCAATACATGCACATTATATGTGGTGGTCTCAGCCTGTGAAAGTGTGTTACACTACATGGTTACTCACAGCTTATACTCCACATATAGTACACGCATATAGTTCAAAGCACCCTACTCTTTCAATCTATGACCACTTTAATAGGTGAAATAACTTTAACTGAGCAACCTTTTAGCCTGGGAATTTTCAGAATGTGAATCTGATACAATTTGCTGTTGAAATTTTGGAATTTTCCCCTAGAAAAATAAGAATCAAAGTTTTGTTTCAAGAAGCTTGTACTTCAAAATAATGATATTCTAAACTTGATATTTTATTGTTAATGTTTTATGTGAACATTTCTGATGGCTTGAGTGTTCTGGGGACAAAAGCATTTATTGAAGCCTTGGCACTTCCCTAGAGGATGGGAACTGTATTTGGCAACTTCAGTAATTTCTCAAAGGGGAATTACTTTAGACGTCTTGTGTTGATTTAATTAGTTATGTGGAGTTCAACATTTTGAGTCCAAACCTTCTTTTAAAAAACTGCCACTCCATGGCATTTATAGCTGCCTCTGTTCCTAAGGAATCTATAAATGGAAGTGGCATTGGTACTCATGACTCACATACGTTGGCAGCACTGTGTGGGCAATTCAGCACAATGTGTTCCCATCCCAAGACTGATCTACCTGGTTGGAACCTGTTTTCACTTCAACTCATCTCCTGCTCTATAAAACTAATATTTGCATCCTGCCTCACAACAAGAAATGAAAGTAAAAAGGATTCAAATAACATGGATTTGAAATATACAGATTATTAATATTTTATATTTACAGAAACTCCATACACATCATAATAAGGAATATTTCCCTTAATCCTAGTCCATGAAGTTTTGAGTTATCTGGTGTTGTCTTGACTTTGCCGGATTGATAGCCATAACACAAATTCAGAAATTACTTGTCTTATCCTTTTAACAGCTCAAAGCTTTACATTCCTCTAATAGCATTTTTCAAATACTATTTTATTAAATAAAAAACTCTTTAATGTAAAATTTGATGTCCTCCTTTTTAATTTCATTTCTGGTTCTCCACTTCACCCTCTTTTTTCTAATAACACATCAAACAAGTAGCTTCATCAATATTTTTGCTCTTCTGCATTACCTGTCCTTTAATCATGGCAAGTAATCCTGGACAAGTGAGACTCAATCAAAGCTCCTCAGAAGGGAAGACAGCTGTTTTAAATTGCTTTTATCTGGTGTGCATTTTTAATTATTTGCCTGAGTAGCTCCTCATTCTGCAGTTGAAGCTACAGATGTCTGTACTTAACCCAGAGTAAGAAAGAAAGAAACAATCATCATTATTTGGGTTCCTGAAATATTGGACTGTGGTAAACAGTTCTCAGACTTTTACCAGGTCCCTCCTTTCTGTCAACTCCTCTCAGCAGCCACAGAGTAACCCCCATTCCTGTCTCAGTTTCTCTGTGGCCACAGATTTGCTGCCAATTGCAATCAAATTAGTTCTGCTCAGCTCCTTCATGCTCCCCCCTACATCCCTGTGAAGGACCACAAGGAAAACAGTTTTACTGGAACATCAGCAGCACCTTTGCAAAAGACTCTTTGGGGTCAGGAGCTGTGAAGAACTCTGCAGGGAAAACCCTCAAATACAGCCTGCCAAATAAAACATCTCCTCCCTGGGCACACCAACGCAGACAAGTGGGCGAGTACAGAGCAGATATATGAGAGCAGATATATGAGACTGACTTTTGACCAAAATGAGCAGACACCACCCACCTTGAAGAGTCTGGATTGGGGTGAGTGATGAACAGGGACTCCACACTGTGGCCATTTTGGGTTTTTTCGGCTAAAGAATTATGGTATGCTCAGGAAAAAAAATAATCTAAACAAAACTTGCTAAATGAAAAATAAACTGGAAAGAATAAACAAAAATATGATAAAAATCAGTATTTTTCCTACAGTATAAAAAAGCCTAATAAGAACAGTAAGTGGAAAGAACACAAACCCACATTGTGCTATTGAAGGCTGCAGAGATGTGATACCAAGGGACAAAATATCTTCCTTGCAGAAGTGATTTTCTCTAAGTAGTTCCAGGCCTGGAACCTCTTTTACTAAAAATTTTGTACTGTCCCTTTTCTGAGTAAAGGAGATCCAGGTGTTCATAGGTGCTACTTTAATGGTAACTAACAGGCAGGCATGGGAATCTTCCCCACTTTCATACTACTGCATTCTGGATTTTTCATTTTTCCTCTCCATTACAATCCCAGTCAATGAATGTACTGGAACACAGCTAACTTGCAATGATTTAAAAATAATCAACCTTCCAACTTTATCCAGATACCTGTGAACAAGTTAACACAGTCAAATTCAACAAGAAATACAGATAATTACAAAGAAAGGAAGAAAACAAAACAAAAGAAATTATAACAAATTAAAAAAAAAAAATCACCTCACACCAATGAGAGGAAATTGAAAAAGAGAGGGGTTGTGGCTTAATTGAGAATATAGAGCTCTCTGGCATATGGGTCTCTCGAAAAATAAGAGACATCCTGTTGAATGATGTTCCAACTGTTCCAGGAAAGCAAGTTGATATTAATTTCCAACTCTGAAGACCCAGACCCATCTTCAGCTTCAAGGGAGCAAACTGAACCAGTGAAAGTGAAATTTACTGTGAGTAAAAGTACCAAATCTAATAGGCTGCCTTCTCTGTCCACTTCCACAGAGTCATGATGTTTGCAAGACACCAGCTTTGGTTGTCAGGGTAAGTTGTTGAGACACATAAGCTGGCTAGAGACAGGCTAAATGGTATAGTCAGAACAAACTGGGTGTCAAGGACTGCCAAAGGTATTTTATCCTGCTCTTAGTAATTCCCCAGCCTTTCCAGCAACCCTATATTCTCTCATACTAACAGTTGCTAAATTATGGTCTCCCTCATTCCTTTCTTTGTTCATCAATTCCACAGATGGACTTAATGAAGAAACAATCAATAAGTTTTTGTGCCAAAAAGGAAGAATGGCCATTAACTAATACCTCTTTTAAACAGAGGAAAAATAGGATATTGTCAGGAAAATGAGAGTCAAGGTGCTTGAAACACCCTTGCCCTTTCATTATAGATCTGCAGATGTGGTTTGCTCTATGCTGACCAACTGAAAACATCACCTTTGCTCTGATACACACGTCAGCTTCCAAAGACTGCTTATCTCACATACTTTGTTACACTAAAGCCTTTTTGTAAGAGGCTGAATTAGAGCAGATGGGGTGAGGGGAAGAGGAAAGGAAGGCAAGAAATCTTTAAGCCCCAGACTAAACTGCGATAAAGACTTCCATTCAGGGTACAACAATATTTGTCTCAAGAAAGCAGTTTATTCAGCTGCTCAGGAAAAAAGCTCAGCTACTTTGTGATAATGCATTTTCTTAATGATATTGGTAAGTCAGAAATGACACGTGCCATGGATACGCCAAGAGATTCTTTTAAAGGCTGTGCTCTAAGTTTTAGCATTTTTCTACTACTGACAATCAAAAATAAACATTAAGGAGGTCTCCTCCAGTTCTACAGATTATTCTGAGTAAACCTAGGCTATTTCTATGGGCAGGACTCTAGACTTCCTCAGAAAGCCCAAATTCAACTTGCTGCTCTGCCACAGACTCCACTGTAAAACACAACAGTTACTTACATATGCTTATGTGGGCCAATTCCAACATCCTTCTTCCCACAGATCTTCATTAAACAAACCACTGCAAGTCTTTGTAAACTAAAAGAAAACGAACTTCAGTCCGCATGGATCACCCAAAGAGGGTTCAACTGTGGCACCACTGTCAACAGCCTCTGTTCTTGGGGGGAAGAACTGAAGCATTTAGTCTTGAGTTCAGTTATTACAAACACCTTTGAGAGTAACACCTCCAGCAACATCTAAAAATATTCTGGGACACATGACAACACTAAGATATCATTTTCAGTACCAGCCCTCTTGCATTTCTTGTGAACAGTTTTGTCAGAGTTCAAGCAATGGGATCACATACCAAATGGTAACTGCTTAGACCCTTCAGCATGTTCATCTCACCACCTTAAAGACTAGAAAAATTAAAGGTTTTAACGTAGTTGCTAGGACTAGTCCAGCTCTTGTGCATATTACATGTTTAATTCAGCCAAATGAACCAATACATTTTTAGTACCCCTTCTCTTAAAAGCTGAAAAAACATAAAAAGCAGCACAGCAACAGGTCTGCTGTGATTCAAGGCAAAATACAACAGGTATTGCAAACAGCATAGCATAACCATGTTATCAACTTGTGTCCCATCTCCATGCTAAAAGCTTAGGACAACACAGCTTACAACACTGGTCGCTCGCTAGAATCCAACTGTAAAAATATGCTACTCAATAGGGCCTCAAAGTGTCTCCAGTATGTACTACATAAACTGAATTATGATTAATGAGTCACCTCTGCCATACCCCTAAAGATATTTGGGGTTTTGGGGTGTTTCTTCTTAAATATAATTCCTGTATTATTCTAACGTTTTCTTAAACAAAATATACAAACAAAATAGGGAAGGAAATGCTGAATCAAAAAACTATGTATGTTAAAAGCACCAACAAGCAGGTCTGCTGCTATTGTAAGGTAGGGCTACAGCATTTTCTAGAATTGGGAATGATGCTTCTTCTACGTGACCTTATTTCAGCCCATTTTAACAAGCAAGCACTGCCATATGAAGATTCTCTCCAAAGAGTCATTTTCCTGCCATGGGACTTCTGTACATAACTTTTAATTGAAAAAGTTCAGCTCATTTATTATTTTTTCCAGAATATTTTCATTTTCATATCTATGCCATAGTCTCCCTTTCTTCAAGCTGCAAAACAGTCCCATTTATCTCATAACAGCTTTTTGCTAAAGCATTCCAGATTCTAACTTCACAATATGTAAATGCACCTGAAAGAAATGGACATGGTCTTCAGAGCAGGTAACAGTAACATGCAGCATGTTCAACCCCTCGAATTTGTTGGAAGAGGATGAAAAACAATATATACCAAATAACTGAACACTCTAAATTCCATTCGATTAATAACACACTTCCAAAAGAAGTGTTTAGTGACTGTGTAATTAAATGCAGTATCAGACCACATAGTCACAAGTATTCAAAAAATCACAAGTTTGTCTTTTTAACCCTAACCTTTTGGAAGTTTTGGCTTAGAACAATAAAATTACTTCCTTCTGGTGCCTTTTTGTAATTCAAATGGAATTTGACAACATTTTAATTTGTCTTTTTTATCTCTGAGTTCATTCAAAGTTAATTCCACTGCAGTGTGCAAACAGAGCCAGAATATCTCCAGTTTTTCTGGCACCATTTAAACTGGGAACAATTTTACCAACTACTATTTTTTAAGGTGAATTCTTCCAGAATAGGCAACTGACCGTGACTCCTACTTACCTGGACTTTGGGAGGAGCCAGGTTCTTATTTGATGCCTGCTCTGCGCAAGCGCTTCTCCATCCAGGTACTTTTGATAAACATTTCTGTATATCTGTGCCTCCTTCCACTGCAGGTCAAAAGAAGCTGTTAAAACCCATCCATGCCTGCATGAGCAGAATACCTGTTTCCTGGTGAGACCTGTCTGCCTGTGCTCCCAGAGCCAGGTGCCCTCATGGAGAGGTGGCTATGGCATGCACAAGCTCTCTTTAAACATCTGCTCAGGGCAAACCTACTCAAGATTTCATTCTCACTAAGTCACTCAGTGTTGGTTTATCTCTTTATCATTTAATTAAATTGCTAATAATTGGATTTTGTAGACAAAGCTGAACAAAAATTACTATGAAAGGCCAGAGTTAAAAGACATTGAAGACATATTTCACAAACTATGAGTCTGGCAATTAAAGACTACCAACTCTTTCTTACCATGTCAGAGTTCTGTAAAGAAATATGTTACAAATGGCTTTGGCTGCCTGCCGAAGCCTCAGTCACTCTGACATATGTGCAGCGAGACAACTGCTGACTCAGTGTCAACACAACACATCCCTGATCTTCCAAGTCACTCTTAAATAGCAACATTATTGGCCAGGCAGTTCATTTTACAGACTAAAAGTAGAAAGAAGACAAAAGCATATATTGAGTAAGTAAGTTCAGGCCAACAGAAACCCTTCAAGAGAAGGGCTTATAGCAAAGCTCTCAGTGGAATGAAACATCTCATGTCCCTTTTTTTTTTTCCAGTACTCTTCTCAACAAACAGAGGGATTTACTGAGCATTCCCAAAATGAATGACATCACCCAGATGTGCTGCACTGGCTGTAACTCAGGTGGGGTACACAAGTTTTTCCTGTCTCTATGGTTGGGCAGTTCAAGCAATATTGAGATGTTACAGGAGCTTCTCTCACCTCAGCTGCTCTTCACAGGAATCAGCATCAAGATGGTGGAAACACAATTAACTGGTTAATCACTCACTAGTTTACACACTTAAAAGTCACAAAATATACAAATTACAATGTTGCAAAACTACTTCATAGAATGATATTTGATGCAGGTAATAAACTGATGCTCCTTTTAATTCATATCTGGATTAGCAGCTACTGCTTTGAGATAATGCTTGAACTTCCCAGATCTTAAAATCCAGAAAAAAAAAAATCCATCTTTGTTTTGAGCAGATACATTGAGCACTCCCAAAGGTTTTGACAGCACTTTCATCATTATGAAGAAGGAATGCTGCACAGCTTAATTATGGCTTTTGAAATGTTTTGTCTTCCAAGAAATCACATTAAGCCTAACTATCATTAGGACAAATACCACTAGACAAAGGAATAGGATAAAAAGCAGAAGAGAAAACAAAATGGGTACACTTAAAATCCAGATTAGATTACAACTCAAATTCATTTAAAAATAAAATACAAATAAACATAACATATGAGTTCTGTGGGAACTTGTTTTACATTGAGCTAGAAAGACTAAAACAAATTAAAATTTTGGAGCCAATTTAATTCTGAGTTTAAGTCTACCAATTTCAATGGAGTTGCACCAGGGTAAGATTTGTCTCAGAACATTAACTGAAACATTGAAAGGTTGAGCTCACTTAGAAATTTAAAATGCATGTGAATGTAATTCAAATTGAATAAATTTGGAAGTCTGACTTTGTGAAACTTTCTGGAGAGTAGGGAAAACACTATGGTTTTCCTACTGCTCCCTGTGAAATGATTTTATTCTACATGAAATTTCACTTGCATAAACACTGTTTCTTGTTTCTCCTTGTGTAAGCAGAATCAGAATCAGGTTCCAAGTTTCTTGCCATCTGGTCTGAGACCTCCCAATCAGTTGGCTATTGCTCCCTGAAAAAATTGGCATGAATGCAGTAAAAGGCCACTGGCAGGCTAATTTGTGAACTGAAACAGACTGTAGTGACAAAATTGAACTGAAACAAATGACAGTTAATGAGGCATTGTTATTCACATCTTATGTGGCTTTGCTTCATCAAACACTTGCATACTCAGTACAGATGTTTATTCAGGGTTTTGGAAAAACTGGACTTCCTTCAGCTGTCCAAGTTAAGAAACAACTGAGTATCTTTTCCCAATGTAAGATGTATTAAGTTATGCTTCAGCTTATAAAATCACATGAACTAAAACAGAGTCATAGTGTTGTAAAGCTCCTCACTTAAATCCACAAGATACATTTACTTCTGTCCTCCTCAATTATTCACTTACAGTACAGTATATTGGTAAATGGTCATCATTAGCAAAACAATTTTTAATTAAAAATCCCAATATTTTCCTACCAATATCTTTCCAGTGACAAGTGCATATACTAAGATAATCTACATCTAAATTCATCCATATAAAACACGAGCTGTAAGATTAACACATCTTTTAAGAGCTGTTTTCATTCTCTTCTTTACAGGGGAAAAAAATCCCTTTGGTATTTCAAACATTTTTTCCTGAAAAGTACTTCAGTCAACTACCTAGCTCTCACTCATGGCAAGCACAACTGATTTGAACACTCCTCAACACAAATTTTTCTACTCATTGTAGCTACCCTCATTTTCTCTTCTGCATGCCAAAAAGATGATTGAAATATATTTGCTCAGTCTTTATACGTAAGGGCTTTATTATCAGCCGTGGAAGAGCACACAGATGGAAAAGAACTTGAATTCTCCCAAATGGAAATACTATTTCATGAGCAGTCCTTTTTAGTGAAAACGAAGCTCCCTTACTTATCCTGGTAAATAGGAACTAGTTAGGATTGTCAGGCAGAGCTGCTCCCCAGCCAACAGGTTCATTCAGTGATCTCTAGTTTAAGTTACAATTTTACTCGGCTGGTAGTGTAAAGTGAAAGATGCAGCACCAATCCCTCAATCCCAACAGAATTATAGTTAAGGATTTATCAGGCAGGAAGACCTTGTTTTCCATTCATACTCCCAAGGATGTGTGCACCAGGCTAAAAGGCATGACAGCAGCTATTCATACAGACTGCTTGTCCTTGTCACCATCCACACCCAGCTGGTGGTGGCATCTAGCCCTGGCACTCTGCAATTATTACATAATTCATCTTTTAAAAGCATCTCAACACCAAGAGGAACAGAAGTGTCAAGACACAAATAGAATTATACTGAAGGAAACAAGTTACCCTCCTGAAGAAAATAAAAACCTCATAGCTTGGAGAAAATAAGATATTCTCTAAATCTTGTCATCTCTTTGTGCTGTCAGATTTGTGCTATATCATAAACAGTACAGGTCCACTGTCATGACTTAAAAGAAAATGATGAATATAAGCCACATATTTAAGCTGCAATTTATTTCCTAGAGTGAAGATCTGTCTTCCCTGTTGCTTGCTTTGAAAGGAAACAAATAGCATGAAATGTAGCACTTGGGAGGGAATTGTATAAAGTTTACAAGTATCACTTACAGGAATGTTGTCAATGCTTACTTTCAAATTTTATCAACTAAATTTTATTTGCATTTTCCTTTCTTACCCTTCCAAGGAAAAGCTGAGGTTCACTTCCTTTCCCATTGTGCTAGAAAGTAGCCTCATAGGTGCTTTACACTAAGTCACACAGACATTATTTCAATTATTAAAGTGGCTAATTTAAAGGGTTTTAACTAAGAACTAAAAATGCTTGAACAAATAAAGATTATTATACAATTAGGAGGAAAATCACTGCCTACAATGCTTAAACACATTTATACAGATAATTCCTGGGGAACAAGAGCAAGGAAAGTGCTAAGATGAGATATTATAAAAAGGTAATACAAATGTACTGCAAGAATGAGCTTCCCTTGGATAAATCCAAATGCAAAAGTCAAGCTTTGCTCTTCTGAACTTGTAAATGATCAGAGAGAAAGGAAGGAGCAAAGAGGCAGAGGAGCTGCAGACCTGCTTCACTCCTTGCACCCAAGTCTCTCTGTGGCTTGTTCCAGTATTTGCCACACACCACACTTGGTACCAGCTTGCAAGGAGGTGCCTCAGGGTGACCCTTCCCTGAGACACGAGAGCCAACACCCAACACAGAGGATAATTCTGGCGTAAGCAAAGGGGAAAAGTGACAGCAAGAACAAAGAGGGAACTGGGCCAGTGTGCAAACATCCAAATCACCCCCCTGGCCATCAGCTCCACAGCACAAACCACAGGCAGTGGCACACAGCTCACACAGAGAGGCTGGCAACAGGCAGGCAAGGCTGGCTGCAAATCCTTCCAAATCTTAAACAAGCAAAACAACCGCTTCCAAATGTTTTCTCGGAAGGCAAATAAAATATAGAGAACATATAGAGAACTTCTATTCTTGAAGTACAACTCCTCAGTTACTTGGGCACTCAGCCTTTGCTTTTGGACAAAACTGATGAAGGAACTTCAACTGTCACACTAACATAGTTCAGGAATAAATCAACAGCTTTTCACAGAGTTAAGATTTACAGTAGTGTGAATAAAAGCAAAATCCAACATTAAGATGAAGATTACAATCTTTGAACCAACATAGATCTCTGCCCTAGTGCCAAGTCACAAATTTGTGAATTCTTTTTCACATGTTTAAAACAAGTATATGCAAATCTTTTTGTGCTGTTTAGGCAAACGATGGCAAAAGTAGCAATGACAGGAATTTTACATGTTGACAGGCTCCAAATTCTTGCAAATTCTCACTCTTTGTTCTGGAGCACTAGATTTATTTCAGATATTCTTAAGGAAAGAATGAAGAAAAAAAGGCTACACAGTATCACTCAACTGCCCCCAGTATGTCTGGAAAGGGCCCAGCTCTGCTTAGCATGAAAAAATGCCAAAACCAGACAGAACTCTGAAAGATTTCTTAAACTTCCCAACACTAGACGAGGGCAGAACCCTGATGTTCTTCTCTGAATTTTATATAAATAGAACAACTCTTCCCAGTCTCTCTAGTTTTGGTAGAATGTATTAGACTTGCTCTCCCTGCCATGGCAGGAGGAACAGGATCAAGCTCAGATTTTGAGAAGCCTGGACTCAATTCCCTCTCAGACATCAGCTCCTTGTGCAACACTGAGAAACCACCATTTTCCTGTGAATTATTGGTCTGTAAAAATATGGTAACATTGAGATAAGGATGGGATACCTGCCTAAATAACAGGGGACTGAAGCATCTAAAATAATACAAATATGCCTAGCCTAATTCCAAAAATTACCTCAGTCATTTTATAAAGTAATTTTTCTGTACTTTCCAAATATAAAATGGTTTTGGAAATGTTCAGAGAGAAAGAGGAAATATAAACAAGACAGGAAAAAAATGTTTAATATCAGCTGAAGCTCTTCCCTTAAAGCCTTCATTAATTTATTCTTTTGATAAATTTGAAACATAATATGTAAAGCTACAAGTTTCATAGTGAATGAAGCACTTTTTCCCACTTCAAGATCACATCTAGAAGTACCTTCCTCAAAACCACAAAAATGTGTCTCTTGGCAAGCACAGGTCTGGTAACTTTTGCCTGTGAGCTACTTATTGCGAGGACTGTGAAAGAGGCATCATCAAAAATCAAGTTTATTATTGTCTTAGCTTGTGTTAGTTATAGCTTGCTCTATAAGTTACCAAATTAAAATTACATGCAAATACATCTTACTAGGGAATTTTAAACAATTTCTAATGGATCAAAAGAGTTACAGGGAGCATTGCTCTACACAACTCTAGTTCAGCGTTATTACTCATGAAACACCAAGTACTAAATACTCTGTACAATTCTTATTTTGGTACTGGTTTTAAATAGCATATTCCATCCAAAGTCTCCTGCATAATGAGTGAGATAGACAAATAGCAGCTGTTGTATAAATTATTCAAAAGAAATTTCTAACTGCTGAAACTTCTGCCAGCTCAGCAGCAACAGGTAGCACAAGCTCTCCTCATTTAAGTTTTGCTGAAGCAGGACGGGCAGGGAAGTGTCTCTTGCAGCCACCTGTGCCTGGAGGAAGAGGTCAGGTGACACCAATTCAGAGCTGGTGGGAGAACTCAGGATAACATGGCTGTGGTAAGGGACAAGTTGAGTGCTGCAGTGAGCATTTTTGTATGTGACTGACTCTCTCTTTGTACACTTTTGCTGTTACTGCTCATTTTTTTGTCGCATTGCTGTTTCCAGTTAATTGTTCTCATCCCAGTCTGTGATCATCACCTTTTTGTGCCTCCAGTTCTCCTCTCCATGCCACTCCAGTGAGAAGGGATAGCAAGCAAGTGGCAGCACGGTATGAAGAATCAGTGGGAGCACTATGCTGGGGTACACCATTCACAAACCACACCACCACAGTACAAACAATGTCTTGCTAGTTTATTTAATATTAATGATTTCAACGTGATTCTTTCTTCTCTGAAGCCAAGGAAACTCCCACTGCCAGTGGTCTCACAGAGGCAAAGAGCAAGAAGGTTATCATTTTGTTAGTGTAACATGGAAACACAAAAAGTTACCCTTTAGAGAAACATTATCCTTTTATTGATCATAAACACTCCCATCCTAGGCCAAATTCTGTATATCAAGCACTGCAAGTCATTAATGCTGTGGCAGTTACGCTTCAATCTGTATTTCAGTGTTTATGACATACACAGATTAGAAAAATGAAAGCCTTTAAAATTATAATGACAGAAAATCCTGCCCAGTAGCTGTATCTGCCCACATACCCTTCTATGAACTTATACATGTGGATCACTTCCACATATTTTCCATCTACATGGCCATGGAAACTCTACCACTGACACCCAAGGGCTGGGGTCAAAAGCAGTTGTGGTTTATTTATAAGAGGAAAAACTTTATTTAAGGGTCTTATTCTAGCAGCATTAGGACTTACTGTCACTGCTGAAACCAACAGCTCAGATATTTTATACAAAGAACTCTACACACATGAAAAACAGGGTAGGATATAAACCACAGTCACTCTTTTGTGAAATACAGTCAGGCACACCATGGTGTCCAGAAGCCTTTACAAACATAAATACACTTCTCAGCAACATCCATCAGAGGAAACTCAGTTTGTGGACAGAAATTATATATTATTAGGCATATAAATCTTTCCCCTAATTTTTTTCAGACAACTGAAAGACCATAACACCTATAACACTCAGCCGAGCAACTCTTCCTGCCCCAAGTGCCATGTGACTCAGCCCTGATTCCAGGGACCAGGTGATCACTACTTGCCCAGTTCAGCCTGTGCCCCTCTGCCATGGCCCCTGGTTTGGATCTCACCACATGCATCTGCTCTGTCGTCCACACCCCCCATAAACACTTCCTTACCTTGACCCAATGGAAGCCTTCTTCACAAAATGTTTGTGTGAAAAGCTTTGGTTCCAAGGAGATTGTTCAGGGAAATCAACCAAAACAGACACGTTTCCCTCGCAACAAACATGGAAAGTTGGAAATTTGGTAACAAACTCAGCTCCACTAAAGCCCATTATTCTAAAACTCAATAAGAAATGTCAACTATGTTTTTAAGCACAATGAGTCATGTCTTTTATCAATGTTTAACAATTTTATTTAGATCTTATCTCTTTTTTTCATTAGGGATATTTTTTTCCTTCTTTATTCATTACTTTATAGATCATTTTTAAGCAATTAAATAATTCACACAAAACAGCTCAATAACATTCAAAGTTCAAATAAAGAAAGAAGTAATTTCTAATCTGTTTTTCTAAGAAATAAAAAAAATACAAGAGCCATTCTCATAGGATTTCAAAGACCTTTAAAACTTACAATTTTTTTTTTTTTGTATTAAAAAATCTCAATACTCTTCTGAGATAGGCATGTGCTTATAAGCTGAAGGCTTGAGACAGCCTAGGTTCATACATCATTACAGCGTTACTCTCCAAACCAAAGACTTGATGAAGACTTTCTCACTTGAAACAAGGAGATTACACCTGATTAGGTATTTAAAGGAAACCTGGGGGGGGATAATGGACTAAATGTTAGTGAAAAGCCTTTCAAGCTGCTTAACAATTGCTAGATCAAAAAGAATAGACTCAGGTTACTACAAATACATCTCAGGAAATAAGAAACTTTGGATCTTCTGTGGAGAAGTTTAGGAGAAAATTCAGAGAACGGGAAGCACAAAAATCAAGTGGATAGAGTAATACTGTGGACAACAGATTACAAAGAGAATAGTCACCACTGCATAGAAAAAAAATGTGACCCAGAAGGAGATTTAAATAGCAAATTCAAGACACCATATTCTTGATTCTGCCACTACTCTGCATTGAGAATTTTACTTCTGCAAATGAGTCTGATCCACGTCTGGTCTCCACATGTCTAAAAAGACATAAAGAAGTTGCAGAAGGTATGAGAGAACATCTAGAGAACACCCCAAGAACCATTTTTCCCCTTTTTGGTATATTCATTAGAATAAGCTCTTTAAAGAAGTGTCATAATTGCAAGGACAGATTGATCCTCCAATACACTCACACCTGAAATGAGGAAGACACATCAAAAAACAATAGAAGAAGCCAAAGCCCACCACTTTCATACTTCCAGGAAGACAAATAACCTTTTGAGCTAGGGTTACTAGAAAGAGCAACAAATTGCTAAGAGACTCAAAGAATATGTCTGTCCCCTGAAGTCTTTCAGTGAGGCCTGGCTGCATTCTGGACATTTTCTTTGAAGTACAATTGCAAGCTACATCCAGGATAACCCAGGGAGAACCAGATACAGTGTAGTAGATGATACCAGGCTTACACTCTGCAAATACGTGAAGGAGGAAGAAGCAGAATAACTTAAAGAAATTATCAGAAGATGCTACATTACAGGAAATGTAACTTGTGAGACTTGTTGTGGGCCCGTCATTAGTGACAACTGTGGAATTCAATAGAATTATGTGGGTTTTCTTCTCCCTACTTGTGATGTACTTACTGCTTGCTCCTGGCACTTTATATGGTTTTCAGAGACATTTAGTGGCCAAATAATATATTGCAACTCAATGTTCTTTAAAATACCGAGAATAGAATCATGTCAGATACCTCCTAGCATAGTGAAAGCTGTAAGGCATGAATATAACATGAATAAAGGATTTAAAAAAAAAATCCCTTTTCTAACATGAGATTTTATTTAGCAAAGAGTGGTATCTTTCCCACAAATAAAGATACACATTTGTTGAACTGTTGCAAAACAAGAATTGGTTATCACTTGCTTAACGTACACTGCCAGCATTATTTGTAAATCCCAGTCCTTGATTAATATTCTCTTGTGCCAAAATTTTATTGATGATGACAGCTACCTTATTTGCAATGATGCCATTTCATAATAATCAATCAGAAAAAGAAGTCTCTGTTCTATAACTATTTCTTCCTAGCACTGGGCTTGGACATGTAACAGGGCTGGAGGGAAAAAGTGATTGACTCCTTGCACCTCCAAGGGACATGGGAAAGCCCTGTCCAGCTCCCCCACCCCCTCATCCCCTTCCTGCGCCTTCAGCATGCTCAGCTGCTCAACACAGAAATTCAAAATGGGAGACTTGTCTCCCAAAAATCACGACTCGCTCAAAAACAACCAAGTCTTTCAAAATTAATATTTCACTCTTTTTATAGCTCTTCAGGCTATACCACATCCAATTTCACTTTCAAAGCTTCTTCTAGAAGGCAAATAAACATTTTACTTTAAAAAGATAAAGTCCCATTTCTAACGCATTGCCACAATTCTAGCTGCTAAGGTTTTAAAGTTAGCACTATAAAACTCAATATTTAGCAAAAAGAACTGAGGTAAAGAGCTAAATTCCTCTGTTTCTGACTCAGAAGTGTAAATGTTTTTTCATTAATTATCTTTGGACGCCAAATAGTAAAAATGAGTTTGTGAGCTCTGAACATCTGCCGAGTAACCGTGGATAAAGTAAGATGCAGAACAATGATTCTGCACTTATAAGCAAACTTCACTCCTCTTAAAATGACCCTTTTACTAACACCATTACTGTTACACATATCTGACAAACACCACTTCAATAAAATAAAGGATACGAACTCATTCCTTAGTTTGTAATACCAAAGTCAGAGATAAAAGGCTAGACAGAGGGAAGAAAAAATATGGGGAGAAAATACATGGATTGGCATGACAGACAACAGGAACAAGGTGCTTTGGTTTTGGTTTAAACTGATGAGAGATTTCAGAAACCCAGATACACCTGTCTGGAATCATACTGGCTTCAGTGTACCCATTAGACAAAAAAGATACACTCTACAGGCCCAGGTAGGCTGGCAGGCAGTAATTTCCATTTGTTCCTAGAACTTACAAACCACTCTTCTCCATTTGTTGCAATTGTTTTGAGTGCAAAAGTGGCACTTGAAGTTGTAATCAGTGTATTTAAATATCTACAATATGGTACTACTGGTTTCATGTAGTTTTGATTTTAATGGCAAATTCTTGTCAGATCACCCTTCAAATCTAAGTTTTTTTATAGAGTGCTCTTTCCACTTCACCAGCAGCCAGAATTGGGCTACGTCTACCTAAAATATGCTTAATAAACAGTAGATGCCTAGCTGCCCATACATATTATGAATGTCCAGCCATCCCATCCCACTCCTGACACTGTCACATGCTCACAGAGAGAGATCCTGCTCCTGCTGCTCACAACCACACAGCTGGCAATACAGGATTTGCAACACCAGTCAGCTGGACACCATCCTGCAGAAGGTTGGAAATATCAGCTCACATTTTCATTTCCCAGGGACCCAAGCAGGCCATTGGAAAGGGGCTTCCCAGGAGAACCAAGGCAGTGCCATGAGGAAAAGTGGCTTTGTGGGTGATCTCAGCATGGCCTGAGGGAACATTGCCTGCCTGGATCATGGGCTTACAGGTGATGTTCCAGAATATGCCAGCTGTCCCACAAGTGCTTCGGTGGGTGCAGTGTGAACACAGCCAAGAGAGGCATGTTGGAGCTAGAACTTACTGCTGCTGCTGAACATGGAGCTTAAATCCAGATTTTAGTTCAGAACAAATAGGAATGTGACTTCTACTGTCAAATGCTGTGTGAAACTGCAGTGAGACTGAAAGATTTATGGTTTGTTTTCTGAGGGAAACTGTAGTGGTGTGTGTTTTGTTTGATTTTGCCTGACTCTTTCGCTGTTGTATTTTGAGAGGGTTGTAGAGTTAGGTTGAGATGGTGGTTTGCCCCATGTTACCCCTGTCCCTTCCCCTTATAGTGGTTTTTGTCCAGGTTTTCCCGCCACTCAAGGTGCCCATCAGCCTGCTCCTCCCTCCCTTCCCCCCGTTTCTGCTAAGTCATTCCCAGTTGTCCTGCCCCCTGTCATGTCAGTTAAGTTTTCCCTGCCCAGCTTGTTCTCGAGGTTTCTGTGTCAGTCACCTTGTCCCCCGTGTATGGTTTCTTGTGTGGGTTTTCTCCCACCCCTATGTTTTCCCTATTGATTCAGTTAAACATATCCTTATGCCTGTTTTAACTACCCATTGGCTGCTGTACCCACCTCCCTGAGCCGGAGGTTTTATAAGCTCTTGCTGAGCCGGTTTTTCTCTGCAGCTGAACCCACGCAGCTGCCCTGACCGCCACCGCAGCCTCAGGGGAGGTTTTGGGGCGGCCTCTCGTGTGGCTCCCACCGCCACAAAGGGGCGAGCTAGCCGGATTCCCCGCCTCGTGGTGGCGAGGAGAGGCCGCAGGAAAATCCTTGCATGTGTTGATAGATTGCTTAACTTAGCCTAAAAAATTCACATAGGGAGACACCTAAAACAATTTGAAAAATTTCTGGTACAGAATAGCCTGCTGACCAACAGCATAGATTCACAATGGGTAAGGAGAGCAGGTAATGCAAGCTGCCTTTTTTCTTTCTTTCTATAGCATCCTCAGACAGAAATGCTTTTTTAAATTGCTTGCCCAAAATAGTGTACCAAACAACATATGGCGTAAACGTCAATTACTTCTGATTTGAACTCACAAATGGTGCCATTCTAATTACATGCAATACTAGTTTGAAAGGGATCTATTACAGAGGAAATGGAAGGATTACATTGGTAGTGAGAAGGGATTAGCTTCTAGTTACCTTACAGCAGATAATACTAAACCAAAATTAATTTTGGATATGATTTTACAACTAATAATTCCTCTTTAAGGACTGTAGGATACAGATAGCCAAGGTTTCAAACACAGCTGCTACAGCAAACAAACAAACAAGTCTGTGTAATGGCTACTGTTGAAATTAGAGGATGCAAACTTCTTGTGTGGCTGTATTTCTGTCACAGCAACAGAAATCTGATGCCATTTTGAATCAGGAAAAAGCCACTTTTTGAAGAAAAAGGGGGGGGCTGGGTAGGCAGGGGCAGAAAACTCTGAAACAACAGATCACTACAGCACACACTGAACAAAAACCATGCCTAAGAGCAATGAACTTAAATTGCAACAGCAGCAACCTTAATGAAAAGCTATTCAGAAAGGCTGTATTGGTTATGCCTCCCTCAGGCTTGTGTTTAAAACTATCCCAGTGAAGCAGCCCATGTGATTAGCAAATATGACGCAGGCATAAAAGCAAGAGGCTATCTTGGGTCAAAACAATTAGGCCAACATCTGCCTCGGAGATGATCATACAACCTGTTGGGAGAAGTAGTGTAACAAACAGGAGAAATATGCAAAGATTTCTCTCTTTGCACCTTTTTGTCCCCAGCCTATCCAGAACTTCCCAGATTCTAGCAACACATGGTCAACTGACTGCCCAAAGCAGCAGGAGCTATCAGCTATACACTGATTTACGGAGTACTGCTAAGCATTCTTAGAGTAGTACCTGCTATCATGCATTTTAGGGACAGAACGTCCCATGTCACAAAATGTACATGCAGCTCTCCTGGTGGGGAAGTTGGGAAAACCTGAAATCTTCCAACAGCAGGTGTGTGTGATGACAAAATTAAGAGGCCTGTAAAGAGGGAAGCTGTAAAAAGCAACAATGAGACTAAATATAGCACTGTTCAAGACCTGTCATTGCACGGGCTTAAGGAGGAGTTCGGCGATTGCTGCATCCCTACGTTGAAAATCCCACATTCATACAAGACCATTTATCATCACAGGTGTGCATCATTACTGGCACTCAGTTTAAAAATATCTATCACCACCAATAGGAAAATGGATCCAAGAGTTCAACACTATCAGATTTGCAGTTCACAAACTTCAAATAAAAAATGCAAGTGAGAAATACGTATTATGTTAAACCATACCAAAACTTTTAAAGAACAAGAAAAAAGAGGCCTCATTATCCTCAACATAGGCACTCTTTAGCTTTGTCAGGTACATCAGCTGATACAAAATTATTGTAGTGGGTATTAGTTATGATTTCTTGATAGGTCCTTTTTAGGTTTCCCAGCATATTCTCATGTTTATTGAAAATACCGAAGAAAATCCCTCTGACCGTATACAAATTACTGTACTGTTTATATATACCTTTTTTTCCTGACAAAAAGTCACAATAAAGTTCTGAAAATACCAGTTACTTCAATGAAGCATACAAAAGGAACACTTTAATGGCCTGCTATGCAAATTCAAATAACAATGCTCAAACAGCCTTCTAAGAGTAAGACATTAGCTTTGCGCAAGAGTGTTTTACTCAAAAAGTTTTGAAGTAGTTGCATAGTTACATTATTCCACGAAATCATTGAAAAAAAAAGCATTGCCACACAAAAGTCATCTACCCAGTCAACATCACAGCACTCTATACTCTGTTGAGTTCTTAAAAGGATGCTGATGTGTTCAATAGATATATGTTAGTTATAAAGCACGTGATATAGGCAACTGTTATAAAAAATTGTTTTGGCTTACAGAAAATAAAGATTGGATGAAGGTTTGTGATCAAGAAATTTTGTAGGCAAAATTAATTTAAAAAAAATGGTTATACATTTAAACAGAGAAAACATCCAGTTTATTTATAATGCAGCAATAAAATTGATGTAGTGCAATTGAAAAAAGAAAATTAACTGTGAAACACTGAAGTCCAAAGAACCCGTTAAATATATTAGATATGCTGTTGGTATCTCAACAATGTTGATGAAGTATGCATTCTGACAGAGGCTTAAAATACTCTTATACCAAAACAAATATTACACTTTTTCAAGCAAATATATATAAACCCCTATGAGAGTACTTACACAGTTAGGAACAGCATTTAATAAAATTATCTAAGACGCAGTCTTACAAAGATATTGAGACTTTCAAACAGAGGCAAACACAACCAGACTGCAATTTTCTGTATTCTCCCTTATGAGCTTTTGCTTTTTAATAAACCTATAGTATAACGTAATTCTGTGACCTTAAGCAGTCCCTATTCTCACATTTGTATCAAAATATTATTCTAGGATAACAAAATGGCAATTCTTATTTGCTATGTTAAATTATTTAAAAATGCAGAAGAAAAGCTTCAAATTAAGGATCATGGATAATAAATTACTATATTCTGAGGATCTATAGTAATAGAAAACAGTTAATTCAAATCAAGCAACCAATCCATGAATGAACCAACAACATCTCAGCACTTGTCAGTATAGAACTTTTTCCACTCATCAGGGAAAAGCTGTTTCTTCTGGCAGCTGTAGAGCTAAGTGAGTCAGTGAAGCACATTTCAAAAGCATGAAATAGAAGAGAATATTTATATTAACACAGTCACAGAATATTCTGACTTGGAAGGGATCCAGAAGGATCCTCAAGCCCAACTCTTAAGTGAATGGCCCATACAGGATCAAGCCCACAATCTTGGTGTTATTAGCACCATGATCTGAGCTCACCTCAGTGGCATTATCTTTTCATAAACGCTTGAAAAGTTTACTCAGGACAGAGCATTAAGCTGAAATGTAAAAGGTAAAAGAGAAAATGCAGAAAGGTCTCTACATAGAGATGTTTGGGTTATTAAGTATATGGATATTCATTATCATGCATGCTCATTCCAATAACACAAATTAGAAATACAATAAATATCTACCTGTTCCTAAAAGCTCTCTACTGTTGGCACCTCAAATCTACTTTTTTCTCTTGAGAGCTGAAATACCTATGTTAGCCAAGTATCATATTCCTCACCATTTACACAGCACTCTGACAGCATAAAGCTTTTCAATGAGATTGAAACAACAAAAGCAGCACTACTTTATTCTAGGTGCAACTGAAGTAAGTAGGAACACAAAAGTTAATGTCCCAGACAATACTCTGCTGTCAGAGATTGAGAGAAAAAAAAAACAGAAAGAAAAGCACGGAAAACAAATATCAAAGTCAGATGTGGAGGCTGTAATTTTCCAAAAGCAATGCACCAGGCTCCAAAGCACTTTTTCCTTGCAAAGGAAGAGTATAGCAGTGAGAGAAATGAGAATTTCCTCTCCAAATGAAGAAAATTATTGCAGGGGCAGGGCGGAGGAAAGAAAGCCATGTAAAGCTCTTAGGTAGTACTCAGTCCTATAAAACTGTCAAAAGGAGCAGTTCTGTATCGTCTCTCATCACTGTTATGGGAAGTGAGGTCACATCCATGAAGCTTGGAAATAAAATTATGAAGGAGTACAAAATTCAATTAAAAAAAAAAAAGAGGCTCTTGAAATAGCATTTTCTTTCATTAAAAATAAAATAACCCTATAACTTACACTTTACATTTGCTGGCTACTAAATCTGTTTAGAAAACAGTCTGCCTAAGCAATACTTTTAGTTCTGCATGGTTGTAGTACTGTATTATTATGTAAATAACACCTTTTCCACAAGTGAATCTCATAGCACACTTCAATCAAATTTTATTCACTGTACATTATCTCTCTAATGGCCTAGATCCCCAGATGCAGAGCATCAGTGTCATGCTTTTGGTTTATGCAAACTGAAGATTGCACATATGTGAACATTTTCACTCCAGCTGCTGCACTGCCATTTCTGAAATGGAAAATTATAGCATTTTGACCATCTCACAAACTACTCAGATCAGTAACTGAGAAACTTATTTTAAAATAAGTCCATAAAGAGAATTCAGGGAATAAACAAGTCAATTCACATCATTATGTGCAGGATCAATCCTCATGCTTCATTTTGCACAATGCAAATTAGCTGCAAAAAAAAGGAGACCAAGGCATGGAAGTTATGATGGGACAGTTCTGCCCATATTAGTATGTAGAAAAAACCCTATCATGCCTTCGCTAAGAAAGGCAGGGAGGCAGTAATGACAACATAATATTAATTCCCTGAGATAAGAAAACATCCATTCATCTGCTCCCATGGCTATGCCTGCACTACTGTTCTATTTAAGAGCATTAATGGGGCTGTGAAGGAAATCCTGCCATCATCCACAAAAACTCACGCCAGTTTAGATCACCTAGCAATATAGGTGCATGCATAGCATATTCCTTCAGAGGAAACTGAACTGTAATCTTTTGTTCAGCTGAAAACAAAACATTTTTCAATCCTAAAGGGGAATATAAGTATTTGAGTAAGTGTCTGGCTGTTTGGACCACACTGAAGCTGCCAATTTCTTTAAAAACTTTCCTTGAATTGCATAAAAATGGATATAAAACCAAAAGAGCCACCACTGCAAGATTTGAACACAGCTTCTTTCAAAGACTTAGCTGTAATATCTATTATTAACACTATCTGAGAAAGTGTCTAGAAATGAATCAGGTAGGAAGACGGTGTCTTTTACAATGATATTAAGCCCAAAACCAAGGGCTGGTAAATAGTGCAACAACTAAAAGACCATTTATCATGGCCATTCTCTTAAACTAATATGAATTAGTCTTCTTTGCACACATTTTACCTGCTATCTCTAATAGCCACTTAGATTCCTGGAAGTTTACTCAGCAAATATTTAATGTTATCAGTCATCATTAAGCAGATCAAACAGTTACATTAACCTTGTACATCAGGTCAGCACTTACTTGGAAAGCTTGTCATCTCTGTTAATACCTCAAACCCTTAATAACATCTCTATACATCACAAGTCCAGAGTAAAGGAGTAAATGACATGTATTATCCACATTCGTAACCACACAATTGGGAGAGAACTAGGATAATTGAGAGCAATAGAGCAAAACAGTGTTCCAGTATGTGAAATTAAGGGTGAAGCAGACTACGGGAGAAGCATAGAATCCATTTAAGAGTGTGTCATGGTTTAACCCCAACCAGCAGCCAAGCCCCACACAGACACTCACTCACTCCCCCACTAGTGGAAGAGTAACAGCATCACTTTGGTCAGTTTGGATCACCTGTCCTGGCTTGTTTCTCCTCCGAACCTCCCATGCAGCCCCAACTTCCTCACCAGTGTGGCAATATGAACAGCAGAAATGGCCTTGGGTCTGTGCAAGCCCTGCCCAGCAACAAAACGTCTCAATATCATCAACTCTGTTCAGCACAAGTCCAAGATAAGACTAGCACACTGTGCTAGTACAGTCCAAGCCCTATACTAGCACAGTGTGAGAACTATGACTGCTGAGATCTGTAAGATATTTTACGTATATGAACCTCAATAGCAAAACAAAACAGGCAAGATAAAGGTATGAGGAAGTGGGTGGAGAAGTGGTCTTTGGAATAGACTGGAAATGCTGCAATCCTATGTGTTTGGAGTCATGTTCTGGCCCTCTGTTTTACCACCAGCTATTACTTTGAACTATTTGTGAATATCTGAATTCATAGGAATATCTGGCCACAATATTTCTGCTTCTGTGGCTCATATACTTTAACATTATCTCTGTAGGCTATTGTGGATTTTTCATATGCACTGCCTTTTACCATCCAGTTTTTAAAGTCCTCCACCCTGCCTCACCATTAAAGGATCATGGGAAAGTGGTGGGAATTCTTCCACTAAAACTGGGGTTGTCATTTAATAAAGAAAACCTAAGCACTTCTCACTGTCCTTCTTCCATATCATGACATTTGCTTTTGATCTTTATTTTCACATATTGTCATCCATCAATAAGTCTCCAAAAATGTCTTGTCTAAGAATGACTCATGAAACTTCAATCTTTTGTGAATGATAAAATATGGATTATCTCCAACATAAAGAAAAGGCAGTTTTGAGAGCTGCTTGACAGAAATTACTGACACACATGTAGATGTAAGAACCACATTCATTCTTAGGTTTTGAAAGACAAAAGAATCCCATATATCCGTGCAATGTCATTTCTTGCTCTACATTCCACTGCTGTAGTGATCATTTACTAGAAAGAGGAACCTCCATCACTAGTTTCATGTAAAAACGTGACCAAGACCATAAGAAATCTGGCTGTGCAAAAATTCCTCCCCATACTACTGAATTCCAGTACAGGAAACAAAATGGAACCAAGACAAAAGCCCTTCATCCCTGCTAATCAAAACCTGTAGCAGGGCTAGTTTCCAGGCAAATATCAACCACCACTTACAGAAGGGGAAAATCAAGAACTAATCAAGATTCACCAAATTAATATTACACTTTTGATAAGACTAAATGGACTAATAATTTGGGAGTTGGTTTTTTGTTCTTCATTTGTACATTTGCCTTAAGCTCTCTTGACAAGTCTAGAATGCACAGTGATTAATAGCCATGGTCTTTTAATTCATAGGTTAGTTTTTGCCAGAAACAAAGTCCTTGAATCTGGTTATTTGGTAACCTGCATGAGTCACTGCAAATTATTCATACATACAAGAACAATCCTTTTTTTTGGTAAGTGCTGCTTTTAACTTTTTTAAGCTATCTTACTGAGTTTGATATCATATTTAGATAGCAATTGCTTTTATTTGAATAAAAACTTTTGTCTTCAAGCACAAGGCTTTTTTTTTCATCTAGTGTAATATATTCAAGGTTAAACAATCAAAGGTCCAGAATGAAAATAAGAGAGCAACAATGAAGATAAAGGATCATCTAAATGAAAAAAAAAAAAAAAAATCTAGGCAAATCCTTTAGAAGTTCCCCTTATCACTTTCAGGGTTGTTATAAACAATGCTGCACCAATTTGTTTTAGTATCAATGCTGGATTTTTCTTCCCCCTCCCTAAAAGTAGATAAACCATCCAATGCCCACTGTCCCTGCTGATGAGGCAGTCAGGTGGATTTAATAGCACACCATATGTCTGTGCGAACAAGTTGCAGTGGCGGTGCTGCTAAAGCTTAGAAGGAGCAGTTTGCACAGAAATCAGTGCTGCACAGAGTAAATAAAAGCTTCTGAAGCTAAACTGTAACAAACCCTGACTTTCAATTAAATTATATTCCTAATGAAGCATGGGATATTTTAACTGTAAGGACACTTTCCCCATAGCTACACTTCTTCATTTTCCTGTGTCACACATTCAAGACTACTCTGAAGTACATTTCCATCTTTTTATTAAAAACGATACTCACTATTAAGCCTAGAGACTGAAGGAAGAATGACATGGATGTAACAAGAGCAGCTTGTCTAGGCTTAACTGAGACATATTTTAATTGCTTGCTAAGCTGAGGGTTTGCATTTTTCAGCTTGCTTGTCTTGAGAAAGACTTCTAAGTGGTAGGAATGGAAAAGAAAACGGAATGAGAAGAAACCATGTCAGGTCAAGTAGTCCTTTCACTAGAGGGAGCATTCCTAATTTCTGGTAGCTTTGGTAAAGAACATTAAGCCTGAAGTACATAGCCCCAGAACATAAGTTGTAAAAAGATATGATGAATATGCAGGTGTTAATTTGCTTTTTTCCCCAGCAAGTCATTAACTTTCCTGCTTTCTATGTCTCCATGACCTAAACAAACCTGTGTCTTTCGATTTGGAAAAACACCGTTGTCTTCTTTGCACCATCCAATCTAATCTCTAGAGCAGTGGAGAAGAGGATGATAGGGACACTTCTAAATTTGAAGACACCCCTATTTTGGTCAAATAGAAGAAAGTCATATGCAATGCAGCGTACTAAAATCGTTAGTGGGCTACAAACAATGCTGCAAGGCTGAACATCATGCTTATGACTACACTCCACACACTGATTTTGGTGCCATTCTGAAGGATTATCCACAATCACACAGATTAGTGGGGGCTTAAGAAGAATTAGCAAATTTTGTATGTTATTGTACTCATCCTTCATTCAATTCAGTTAATGTGAAACATTATCCCATTGCTGACCTCCAAGTCACTGCCTACTACTATGGGTCACTTTCAGTTTATATTTCATTTACTTATTTGCAAAGGTGAATAAACTTTTACTAGCAATAAAAGGTCAAAATCTGCTTTATTTGGAGAGTCTTCTCAAAGAGTCTTGGTTATTTTATCTTACCACACATGAAGTTACAATAACACTAAATATACTTCTTACCAAAATTATGTGGTATTTCTAATTTTATTTGCCTCAGTCTAACAGCCCTTTGAAGCCTAGAAATTTCATCACAAGCATTCTTCCCACATCTATAACATTAGTTGGAGTTACAGGACAGAGCATTTTTTTTTTTCTTTCTGCTTTCATATGTTCACTGAGAACATAAGAGGAAAATTGAAGTTGCTCATCAGTATAATACTGGTTCTCAAATCAGCTTGTAGGATTCCAAACCCAAGTTCTTAATTAAAGATATACTTGTATAGATCCTTGTACAGTGACACAGGATGGGAGCTTGTAAAGCAATAGCGAGCAAAAGCATTGGTCCCCTTCTCCATTCACATCCTGCCTGGTCATATGTCCCTGAGAAAGGAGAGCTCCCAGAAGGCTACAGAAATGGCCACCACCTGAGCCCAATCCTCACAATAGCTTACAGATGCTCCCTCCTACCTTCCTTTTCATTTTCCCCAAAACAGCCATCCATCCCTGCTTAAGTCACCATGCCTTCTTTTCCCAACTCAGTCCTCTGAAGACTGGTGCTTAGGTCTTTCCTTTGCACCTTTTCTTCCCACTCTTATGTCTTTTTGAATGGATATTTAGTGTCAGCCACCTGTGTCTCTGATGGCTCTTCTGCCTTGTTTCCACTGTGTTCTCCTACTCCTCCTCTCTAACAGCCCATAAACTAATTTCTATAAGCTGAAGCTGCTTATGTGAGAAGCACTGCTGCCAACAAGCCCAAAAGGGGAGGCCTCTCCTTTTACTCCCTGCTAAGCATGAGAGAGTCATTAGCCATGTTTGAGGAGACCAGTTTGCTCAGCTGTCTCAAGCCATGATGCCCCATGCTGCCATGGAAACACTGGACAAAATCAGGAGTTGGGCATATTTTATTCAGCAGGCTGTTTGCACTTTGCACCTTTTCTGTCCACGAGACTGGCTGCTGACGCAGTCCTGCTAGCTTTGGAGCTATTTGAGGGGAACATCTGTTATGCTCTTTTAACTTCTTTCCTAAAGACCAGCACCAAACCACAGAGCAGCTTTGATATTCCCATACATGTACACACACAGCACAACAAGCAACTACTCCTCATTACTGCTGATATTGAATAGGCAGTTGGATCAGATGTTAACATGAAAATTAACAAGAGATTACTCTTCCCCTAGCATACCAGAAACAGCACGCTACTTCAGACCCAAGAATCCCATCTACCTTGATCAGAAGCTTAAACCAGAATGCTGGAGTCTAACAGGAGAGACCTGGTAAAATGCTCATGACAGGCTGCTGCTGCCAAGTCACAAAAGGAGCCTGGGTAAAGTTTTCATCAGGGACTGTGACTCTATATTTGCTTTCTAACTTTCTCCATGGTAGCTATAAATTGCGATTTTATTACAACATTGAATCTATATTCTACTGCAAAAAAGATTATCTGAAAACGCCAATGTTCAACAGCTTCCTGAAAAATATTTTCCCATTTTATTTATCTATCATCATGATCATGCAAAATTTTGACCAATATTAAAAGAAAGCTTTATATTTTGAATGCTGAGCATAAAATAATGGAAGGACTTCACTTTATTCCTTAAAAATTTGTATACATAGCAGACTGAAAAAAAAAATCTGGAAATGCTTTACTAATTTAACTGGGGTTTTTTGTTCTAGGTCTATCAATATAGACCAGTGTTAGTTGACTCAGGAACAAACTTCTCAGGCAGGAGGAGAAAAAAGTCCTAACCTCTTTACTTTCTCTTACATTACCTAACTACATAGCCTTAATAAGGTAGGTTTGGTTCCCCTTGCCTTAACCTCTCTGTCCTATATTACAGAATCACAGAATGGTTGGGGTTGGAAGTGATCTCTGGAGACCATCTATTCCAACCCTTCTGTTAAAGCAGATTCACCCACAGCAGGTTGCAGAGTATGGCATCCAGCCAGGTTTTGACTATTTTCAGAGAAGAAGAGACTACAGCTTCTCTGGAAAGCCTGTTCCAATGCTCTATCACCCTCACAGTAAAGGTTTTCCACATATTCAGATGGAACATCCATTTTTTGTTTGTGCCCATACTTCTACTTGCCAAAGATTAAAGCAAGGTTTTCAACACAGAGACTTCACAAACATCAGCTGCAGACCAGTAACTGTCTTCTAGTTTTTTGTGGAATACTTATATATGAGGATTGAGGCACACACCAGTCTTGGGTAACCAACTTTATCACCGCAACAGTTGACTATTTGCCTCCTCAGAAGCATTCAGCAGTAGGACACTGGCATTAAATACTCTGCTTCAGGGCTAGGGAAAACAGTAGGTTTTGTTAGCCTGGATTTACTTAAGTGGGCAAATACAACTGCACAACCATCTGAAGGACTCACTGTGAATCCAGCAGTTTGTTTTCTGCACTTGAATTTGTCTTTTTCACTACAGTCTGATACTAAGAGGGAGAGTATAGCTGCAGCTTTTAGTAGGAAAAAGTTATTTTAAAAAAACTCTTTGACATAAAGTTAAATGTGATAAACCAGAAAGTGTTGCAGGTGAGGAGAGTTAAACTTCTCTTCCAACATCAAACAGAAGGGCCAAGACCAAAACACAGAAAAAAACTTGCTTAGGTTTATCACTATTTCTTCTGCGATTTCTTTTTACTTAACAGGTCTCTTACAGCTACCTTCAGCTATTTTACAGATGTCTTGTGTCATTCAATGAATAATTCAATCTTATTATTACCCTAAAAGATGAAATATTGAAGTGATACGTCTGACACAATCTGAGGCATGAGAATTTCATTTGAGTTCCAGGGAAAATAAAGGAACTTCCAAAGTTCATTAAGTGATTTTCTGGCTTTGAGGTTTTGGTTTCTTTTTTAAAACTTGGTTTTGATTTGTGGGGGAGGGAGTTTGTTTGCGATTTTTTTGTTGTTGTTGTTTTTGTTTCATTGAGTATTTGCAGGAAGAAGAGGGGGTGTTGTTTGTTCTGCTGTCCTCCTCCACCACTGCTATATATGTTCATCTATGGAAGGAAAACTGTTTTCATAACTACCTGTTATCCCTGCAGTGCACCTGAGCTGCTAGTTCTTTCCCAAATAAATTAAGATGTTTACAATTCCATCCTGCAAGATAATTCAGGCAAATCAATACTAGAGGTTAAATCTTCAGCATACAATAAACAAACTCACAGTATTGCTTATGTATACCTACATAGTACAACAGGTACACAAGGCCATGGCATTTCACAGCTCTTCAAACTGATATGCACTTGCACTTTTTAATGCCTTCACAAATAGTTCATTTTACCCTACATAGCCCTGGACCTTCAATTGTTTTCTGTTAAACAAAAACAACTGCTATTCCCTAAGAAGCATCAAAAAAATTATTTTTAGACTTGCTAGCCAGGTTTCTTTCTGCTTACAATAGTTATTAGTATTGTATTAAGATGACTTTGTCTACCACCAGAGTCTGAAATGAGATTTAGTGGATGCCTTCCCATGTTAAGGAGTTGCTCTTTGAGAAGGAGGCAACAAAAGAAAAAGGGCACACATGGCTGCAAGATCTCCTTGATTTTCAGAACTCATCAACATATTCTGCTAAGAATTCCAGAAATAATCCCCTTGAGATGAAATTTAAATATGCATTTATTTTCTTTTTGAATAAAATGCTTAAGGAAACACCAGCATCTGTAGCAGTTGCCTTGGTCATTTCATGACACATGTAAATGTATCTTTATTTTCCAAATTTAGAGTGCTTATATTTGAGCAAGCAGCTAGGAAGACTATCTTTCGGGTTTTTTTTTCAACAGGGCTTTCTTTTACCCTTGAGGAAGGAGAAAAACAATATTAATAATAAGAAGGGAGTAAGCAAAGGGAGAATAAAAGGGAACAAGATCCTATAAACATCCAGTCATAAAGAAGCAGAACTATTTGCTTGCTGCACCAGCCTTCCATGGTAATACAGTACCAACACCTTGCAGCTAATGCCTAAGAGCTCCATCAAATGAGTAACCTCATGTAAGAGTTTTGTTTTGAATATCTAGATTAATTTCCCATTTTGGTTGCTTGAGTGACTCACAAATATATTTCTATATCTCTAATACAGAGGACATAAACCAGAATTTTAAACCAATTTGGGATGAGAAGACATTCATACAGAAGATTTTTTAATACAAGTCTACCACCTGGCTTGTAGAATCTCATTTCAAACAACAATAAGCAATGAACGATGAGCAATTAAGAGAAACTTTCACTTGTGAAAGACATGTTAAGATTTCTGTAAGGGTTTTTTGTGTGGCTGTTTTTCAGAAATGCAACATAATGGAAAGGGGAATAAATAATTTACCACAGAAAAAACAGACAAGGCAAGTCCAAATCCCAAAAAAAAGATGTAAGTAAAAATCCACCGTGAAGTCCATTCACATTTCCTTTGTTACTTAACTACAACAGTCAGAAAAGAGGGGGTAGAAAAATCATGTTATATAGTTGTATGGCTCCTGCTAGTTTGTCTCTGAAAGCAGAGCTGAGGAACACCTGAATCCCAAGACCTGTCAGCAAAGCAGGAGACTGCAACATAAAACTTTACGGTAAAAGAAGAGAAAGCTAACTACAGTTCAAGATAGAGGCATGCATTACAGTTCATTGATAACTTTATATATCTATCGGATTCTAGTAGTGTAATGCAGTAAGGTATTGCCAATCCCTCTTAAGACTTACTGTCTTATCAGATGGCTGTTAAAGACATACTAAGATTTGCTTTTCCTTCAAACTCTGCCTATTTCCCTTTATGTTTTAAAGATTAAATAAACATCCCTGATCTCAAAACAATGATAAAAATAAAGGAAAAAAACATACTTGTAAACTTCCATTTCCTCATCTTAATGAGCTCCCCAGCCCACAGGCTTTTCCGAATTCTCTTTGAACATGACCAGGAGCCTACTTGAAAAGGTCTTCACTGCTTGCTTTGGGAATGGCACAACTTTCACCAGCCTGTAGGCAGATCTGAAGGGAAATAATCTCCTTTGGAAAATAATTCCATTTCCACTTGGCCAGAAAGCTATTTTTCATTTAAGGGCATGTCATGGTGCACTGAATTCACTCTAGTCAAAGACTGAAACATTGTAATTAAACCCCAAATTTACTGAAAGGAGGAGGGGTATTCACATTAAACAAAATATATAGTCTGTGCTTCAAATCTTAGTTAACTATCTTCACAATTCAATTCAGAAATGGCTCATCCTGGATTAGAGCTAGTAAAATAACAATCTTACATTTCTTTCACGCCATCCACCCCAGCTTTGTCCTCTAGGGACTGTTTGTCCAACAGGTCTTCCCAGGGTATCCACTGTGGGAGCTTGTGCCAAAGACCAACCCCACAACTTCCAATACAGAGCATCACTGGAGATCTGATGTTGATCTCACAGCTACATCTCATCATTCCTCACTTCTACCAGTGTCTTTTGGAAACTAGTACAGTCTTGCAAATGCACCATACAGTACCATAAAGCCAGAAAAAAGCTAGAAAATACTAATTCCTAGTTTATATGTGAAGATCCAAATGCAATGTCAAGAATTTCTACTGTTTTTGATGGAATATTTTGATGGATTATCTCCTGCTTGGTGCAGGAGACCAGTTAGAGCTTGAACGCAGATAATACCCATCAGGGAGCTGTAAATGAAGATACAGCTCAGACTTATTTTTAGGTTAAATTAGGCAGTGCTGAGCTGACATAACTGCTCGTAAGAAATATGTAAGGCATCCCTACACCTACAAAACTAAAGTGTAGATTTATTACTCTCTAGAAAACACAGTATATATGCTTATATTCCCTCTAAGATTCACCCAGTTGAGTAGCCTGCATCAAAGCTTAAGACAGGTGGGAAAAAACCCAAGTTATGCCTGCATGGAAATGTACAGGAACCTACCTCCATTGCATGACTCATACCTTCCCTTATATAGCAGCACCAGAAGTCACTGAGAAGAGATTTCTGCCAAGATTGCTCTTTTACTTCCTGAGAGTTTGAAAACTGAACACGTGCATGTTTCACCCTTTTAAATATAATTTCTGAAGGTCAGCAATGATTGCTGAAAGACGACACTGCATCACTCTGGAAAACTACAAAGGTGAAACACGTCAGTGTTACTGGAACCAGTATGGCCAGGACAAAATGCAGCTGCCTGTGTAAAAATATATATGGATTATACTTGCTGCAGACACTTGATACCCATGTTCAAGGAGATGCATTAATTAACTGGAAGACCACCTTAATTAAAGCAAAAAGGCAAAGGCAGATCACACCAGCAAAAGAGTAAGAAAAATTAACTTGGCCTGAATGGCATTCAGAATATTGAAACAGCTAATAACAGGAAAGATGACTTGTGCTTGCAGCAGAAGGTGCACAGCGTGTGTGCTTTGCTGCTAGCAACAGTACTGAATCCTGGATACAGACAAAACAAATGGGAAATCAATGCAAAGAATTCAGGGATTATGCCAGAAGACAAAAAACAACTTGAATATTCCACAAAGAAGGAAGCTAAAGCCTCATTTAGGTGCAGAAAAGGGACAGCCATCTTCCAGAACAGCATCCCTTGGGTATAATCCAAGGAGAAGGTACAATAGAGCTGACACAAATTCTCCATGCTCAGCCACTAGTTTTTCCTTAATAAATGAAAACATTGGTAGCTTGAGGTTCCTTAGATTCATTCTGGGAGTGATGTTTCTTCTTAAAATCAGAGAAACAAGTTTTCCAAAATAGTCTTAGTCTTAAGCAAAAAGGAATCAAGTTTTACTTGCCTCTGTAAGAAGGCTTCAGTACTGAATGATTGCAGGAGAGTTGCTTGGACTTAGATAGAAAGATTTTGGCAAAACAAGAATCCTACAAAATCTGTGTTTGCTGCACATCAAGAGAGAACTCTGCAGCAACCACAACACATGCAAGACTGAACCTAAACCATTCAGAGGACCTGACATTGAACACGTCAGAGGATGCTGCTTACATTGCATTGCCAAATTTTAGCTAGGGAAGATAACTGAAAAAGTAAGTTGGTAAGAAGGAGAACACTTCAAAACAACAAGAACTATTCTTTAACACTTTTGTCCATAAGTTTCATTTCATAAAAATACAACCATCACTAGCTAAAAGTTAAGGAGTTTGTGGTCCAGGATGCAAAAACATTAAACCAAAATATAACAGAACAGAGCTAACAATGACACCCCAATGACTCACAGCTCGTGATTCTTTCCTCTCTTTTGGGTTTTCACAAATATTATTTTAAAAGGCAAACAAACAAATAAAAGGTTAACTTTACATTGCTTTATTACAAGACCAGCAATTACTCTACTGTTTGTACATTTCAAAGTTTCTGAGTGAGCCCAAAGTCATCAATGATATTTAAGGCACTCAGCCTTCAGGCATGCTGCAAACTATCATGACCAGAAATAGTTATTGTTAAAAATTTGAATAGGAGTTGTACTGGATGAGTAATTTTGTGCAAGTAGTCATCCACCTGCACCACAACTAAAGTAGCATTTAAATGATTTTGCATATAATAGACAAAAAATGCCCTCAGCATTTTTGATTTTTGATTTTTGAATTTCTGTATGTTGACCTTGTTTTCCTCCACACATTATTTAGCTTACATCTAGTTCTATGAATACTTAAATTTTAAGTGGAGGTGAGCAAAAGGATTATGCTTGATCATGCAGCAGTTGAGGTTACTTCTCTTCTTCCCTTCCCACTCTGCCCTATTTTATTCGACAAGTCCTGTAAACATCAGCATAGATCAAGGTACAAATTCTGGTTCCTTTCTAATGGATGTACAGAACCAGGTATAATCAAAGAGAGAGTTAAAGAAGTACTATCAAGAAAAGAAAGAAAAACTTGAAGCCTCCATTAGCATAGCTCTGTAGCTTGAAAAGTCTACTCAGGTGCAACATATGAAGGGTGAAGTATTGGAATGGTCACATATGTTGTATCAAGTACCAGCAAACTCCTGAAGGACTTCCTGGCATACCAGCAAAAGGAACAGAAAAGGATTTGGGTTGTTAAGTCATAGCCAGTGACAAGTGGAATATTGTGGCTCTGAAGGTTTCGTGTGATAAAATTCATCATTTACAACCACCATTGGATTAGCACAGATACTGTAATCCTGAAGTTAAAAATAAAGTTATCAGAGGAGGCAGAGCAAGTAAAAGGGCACAAAGAAATCTGAGAACATTTATACTGTCCTGGCATTAATGTAAGTTCACTTCACTGAACTATGCTATTAGAAGTTCATTGCTTCCTAAAGCTGAAGAACACTTGCTAAAAAAGATCAAGATAAAGAAACATATGAAGTATAATAGACCAAAGCTTGAAAAATGTTAAAAAGTCAGCCAAGAAATAGAGCAATAAATTAAAGGTGATTAAAAAAGCAATCAAAACAACATTACTAACTGCTTCTGAAGATACCTTCAAAGGAAACTGCAGTTATGCAAAGAAAATTTGCTCCACAAGGTAATCATTGTTTCTGAAGCTGCTAATTCCCTCTCTTCTCTAAAATAGACTATAAGCTTTGCAGGTTAACAAAGGGTAAATAACTTGAATGACAACAGAACACAAAGGACTGACAGGTACGTTCCCTAACAGACAAATTTCCATGCAGGGAAAAGTAGCTGTTTGGAACCAGTGATCATAAAGTCATTTGGGGGAGTGCTCTAATTTTCAGAACAAGAAACTGGTATTTATCCTCACTAGGCCTAGTTAAAACAAAGAATCTAGCATACTTCCTGTGCAGAAAATAAGAACTGACTAATGCCAACACTGTGAACATTGCTGCCAGAACTTAGGCAGAAATGTGCACTCCTCTGGATCAAAAACTCTCTAATTCCTTAAAAGTCACAGCTTTGTAGAAGAGTTTCTCTATTTCAAGTATCTTTCACACAAACATTACTTTCTGCCTCAGACTTCTCCTCAAGGGCTGTAGATTTCTCAGTCATTTGAACTTGGCTTTCCTACTAAGAGTTTCCAAGCCATAATACATTTTGCTGTTCTGAAAGGCGATACAAATGCAGATACACATTAAGCTCAGATAACAGGCTACAGAAAAAAAAAAAAAGGTGCAGAATAAGAGGGACAAAAGTACATCAATTATTTCATACTGACTTTGTCCCCAGAAAAGCTGCTGAAATATTCTTTGCAGACAAGTTCCACTCCTATGGAACACTCCACTCCACTTCCATATTTCATGGCAAACACACAAGTCCCACTGAACAAGGTGATTACTCCAGTCTGAATCAGGTTCTTGAACACCAAGCCTGTGCATGCCCTGATGTCAAGTTCTGCTGCTTCACAGTGCTCATTTCAAATGCCTCTTCATCACAAGTCTCCATGAATTCTCAGTGCAATGTTTTGGAAGTGGACAGCATAGGACTACTCAGCAACAGGAGAGTTTAGGTGTACATCAGAAGTTAGGGCATGTACAGCACTCAGCCAAGCTACAGAAGGGCAGGGCTTAAAAGCATAAAAAATGCTCTTACTTCTGGCCTCAGTATCCATGGAAGCTAAAGAGGGGAACAGCACTTTATGGCATAGGGCTATTTTAAAAGTGCCTTGAGAGGTGCAGAATTAGGCCCAACACACTGTGGGCAAAAGACACCAGCTATGCTGAATTCTGTTCAGCATTTCTGCTATGAACCAGGTCTCAATCTTCTGCAACAAGCTGCAGTAACTGACCTGGGCATAACCACAATCAAGAGTCATTAACAGAAACAAATGAAAAAAAGGCTTGTCTTCACAGAAAGCCATATATCTACTCACAAAGACCTTCAAAAAAATAATGAAAGGTATGGAGAAATTCAACTTAATACGAAAATATGTCAGCCATTTTCCAGAGACACACCCAGTGACTACAGTGCTGGTGCACTTGACATGGTCATTATACCATGTGCACCAAGAAATCAACTTCTCCCGTTTTTCTAACACACTTAAATCAAGTATTTTGGGGAGAAGAACAGTTCTTATGCAATACTTTTTTAAATTCAGTGCTTTCATCTGATATTACACACAGGTATGTGGAAGAGCCTTTCAGAAGGCCATTACAGCCCACCACAGACAGAGGTATTTCATCCTGCTGGGTGGCTAAGCAGAGAGAGGCAGTAGCACTTTTCAGACTGCCAATTCCTCATCTCTTGCACATTTCTCTTACTTGAGATTCAAAGCATATTCATAGCAGTAAAAACAGTATTGATTTCACTTAAAAAAAAAATACACATCTGTCTTTGTGTATCTTTGTAGTGAAAGTTAACTAGTCAAGGCCTCTTGGAGTGGGCAGCACTCAGCAGAGTAAAACCAGGACTCACCACACAGGGAGTTTCTTTTTGGAACTCAGAAGAAATGTTATTTAAAGGGTTTACACTGCTCTAGCATTTGCCCCAACACACAGGGTACAAGGACATATTTGAAGACCTGAGGCAATTCCCAAATCCCAGTGAGAAGAACCTGGAGCTTAAATCACCTGTGCTTGCCTCCAGCCAAAAGGAAAAGGTATTTAAGAGAAAACATTCCTGAACTAACAGTTCAGGAAATTGGTCGTACAATTTCCAACAATTCAGGGAATTGGTCACACAATCTCTTTAAGGGACACTGCACAATGACAAGTATATTGATAAAGGAGAGAAAAATGTGTAAGAAAACAGAGGAGAGAGGAAGCTGTGATATACTGTACACCTCCACCCAAATCTTAACTTTTGACTGCGGATTTCAAGAAATTGCTGTACAGTGCAAAAATCTGCACAATACTAGAAAGCTTCATGTAAGAAGTTGTACATTTTCTGCACACTCAGCAGCAAGCCCTCAGGCAGTAGCTCTAGCAAATAGACTTCAAGGATATTACTACAATTCTGTGCTCCAGGGGAGAATGTCACTACTGTGCAGGAAGGATTTGGGAGGAAACATATATCATTCTGCTACACATCTATGTGAGGCAAAGTTTAGTATATCTAAGTGTGTGACAACACACATAATTGTTTTTGTTCATTTTCTTGCATTTAATCTTACAGTGGTGTTTCAAGTGTCTCTTTAACAACCAATTCTTTAAACAAGTTAAATTACAAGACATACTTAAAACACATATTGGGTTAGCAATAGCCAGGAAATTCACATCAGTTTTACAAAGGTCAATGTCACAATCCCCATTCTGTTCTTCAGCCCATCAGTGCTTCTTCCCATCTTAAAGCCCCAGCCAGATCTCTCAGTCAGGACCTTTTCCACAGCCTTCCCAGTCCTACCAAAATGAGTCTGTTGGTGAAATGTAAGCTTCAGGAGACAGATGAAGCAGCCCTTCATACTCAGCCAGGGAGGCAGAAGCACTGCCCACAGAGGGCACTCCCACACCCATCGAGGTCCTGCTCTCCCCAGAATCTCTCCCAGGGGAAGCAATAGTGTGTCACAGCCAGGAGAGGTGCCCAGTGGAGTACTGCAAGGCAGGAACCAGGCTGGCAACACAGCCCAAGCCATGCTGCTTGCAAGGAACATGGAGCAGTTGTGGCAGGCTGAATGCAGAGATCACCTGGTAGCGTTTAGCATCTCCAGGCTTTTCCCTTGCCCAAAAGAGTACATTTCTCAAAGCACTGCCAAGGTCTGTCTCACTAGGTCATAAGCTTATTAAAGCATTAAGAGAGTGTTAAGCTCCACATAAGCAATTTTTTAGGTCAACAGGTACATCTAGGAGATGAAAATTTGCTGGCATTTCCACAGGTCCTCCTGTATCACTGTTGTGTTTTAGGGTTTTTTCTTCGTTTCACTTGTTTCTCTGTTTGATTTTAAGAGAAGGAAGAATGAAGTCTGCAGTGAATGATCATTAGAGAACCATGGATGAGCCCCATCCAGCCTTTGGACTTGGAAAGTACAGCTAATATTTTACTTCCTTGATTCATATCAGAAATCCAGGGAGTTTTTCATATTATTTATCAATCTGTTGAACCTACCCTACTGCTATCCCATACAAACCCCTCTTTAGGGCCAGTGTGCCAGTTCAAAAAGCAACCTATTTTTCCTTCACATCAAGTCCAAGAATAAAAAATTTCTTTTATCTCCAAGAATAAAAAGTCCACGTGCCACTCTTGTCTGTGTCCTATATTGTTTCTAGGCCCTGAAATAATTGCTATATCATGTGTAGCAAATGACATACCAACACAACTCCACCCAGGTTGCACAGATGCATATTCACCACAAACAACTTCCCAACTGAATGAATTCTCAACTCAAATTAATTCTCAATTCATTTTCAATCCAGTTACATAACCCATGGACAGCAGGAGCTTTCTCACTGGCATATTAGTGGTATGTGTAAGTAGATATTTCTAAGCTGTGCTCACAGACCTGGGCATGGCATTGCTCAAGACACACAGCTTGGGGGAAGAGGAAAGAATGAAGAGTGCTCAGGAGTTGGATTGCATTCTCCCTCTGTGTTGTGGCTCCCAGAATGCCTCCACAAGCACCACCTCCTCTTGAATTTACTGACGCACCTCTATCAAAGAATTATGCTTCATCTGCTTCTATTTCTACCAACTCAAGTCTATCTAAACTGAAGGTTTTGATGCCAGAAGATTGCCTCAGGCTCAATTCTTTTGCAAACTTTCAAGCTTAACTAGTTCAGCTATTTCTGAGAATAAGGTGTTGCTTAGGACAAAAACAAACCATTCTTCACTTCCCTCAAATAAAACAGTCCTTTGGAGCACTGAGAAAAGTACAAAGGGCAGAAATATGTAGAGGTTCTGTTCCATGAGGAAAAGACAGAATAGAAGTATAAAGATGGGCTCCCATTGTCATTTCCAAGTGATCAAACTATTTAAATTCAGGAGTCTTTTATATTCAATCTTAATATTTCTTTTATATAGGAATACAGCTTTTTGGCTGTAGCATGCAAAAGCAGGTGTAGTTTTTATACATGACTGAAGGCCATATGAACATATCATTTGTCGTTATATTAGTTCAATGTATGCATGTTATATATATTATAACACACAATTGTAGCCAGGCTAAACCCAGAATGTTATTGCTTTCCTTGTAAAACTCTTTGCCTTGACTTGAATAGAAATTCTCCCTTCTTTTGTGAACAGCCTGCTTCCTTCTTTGTTGACACCGAGAACTGAACAAGTACCTCAGCAACAAGAACTACACATTCAAAAGCATACTTGTCTTGTTAGTGTCTTGTGAAGTTTAGGAGAACTGTACACTTCAGAAAGCTTCTACTACAACTTTTCAAAATAAACTACCAACAAAACACAGCTGCATTTTCTGCCACTCAGTGCTACAAAAACCTGTGAACCAAAAAACTCACAGAGCTTCAATTCCCACCACAGTGCCACACAGACAAGTCCAAGACTTGTATTCCCACGGTGAAGTAGGCAAGTCTTTTTAATTAACCATTAACGTTTCACGCCAACAGTAAGGGATCCAAACTGCTCCTGCTTGCAACTTTTCTTTTTAAAGCCCAACCAGAAATAATATACAATTGTTCCTTCTTTCCTCTCCTCATAAAACAGATGCTTCAAGAGTTAGTTTGACAGTGATTTCTCTGTATACTGTGATTTCTTACTCAAAGTGATCATGCCTATTCATTACTTGTTCTGGGAATTGAGGACCTAGATTATTTTAAAGAATTACATATTTTCTAGTGCACAACTTTCAACAAGGTTCCTCATAAAAACATCTATGGACTTGCAGCTAGTACTGCATGTTCGAAAGATTACAGTTATTCTTTAACACCCTTTTACATCTGGAAGACAATACAGCATTGCTATCAGCTCTAGCCATAATTAAGGTATGCAGTTGCCTAGAGAAACAGGCCAGTGTATGGGGCAAAACAGTCTTCCCTCCTGTCCAATCCTGCCTATACCACAGTCCCAGACAGAGACATACAGATGTTCCTACAAAATGCAGGATAGGGTCCACGGGGCAGCAGTTTGCTGCATGTTTGCAGAAGTGACAAATGGAGCACTCTCCAACCTGTACCATCCCTCAAGTCCTCCAGTACTGCAGCAACAACCCAAGGCTGCTTTTGCAGAGCTCTGCCCCCGACCTGGTGGTGTCCCAGCTCCAACCTGTTCTTCTCCCTTTACCACATGGGTAAAGTCAAGCCACCAGGCTTGACTAGCCTCAGATCTTCATACTCAGGAAAAACAGTCATCCTCAAAACCCACCCAGCAGCCTTGCTGGCCCCAGACTACAAGAGCTCTTGGCAGCTTAACAGTCTGAGGCATTGTAAGCTGAATGTGACAAAAAGAGCCCTTTCCCATATCTGGCTTCAAAACATCCTTACTACTGCCAGAGTACTTTTGCTTGGCTATCGGAGTCCAAACAGTAGTAAAATGAAGATTCATCAGCATGTACTCATAAGGTAAACCAATATCAACAGAGGTCATGATGTACCAACCTCATGCACCAATCACAGCCCTCATGAATCAAACATCTTGGTCCCTGCAGCCAGAGCCAAGGAGGTTGCCTCCAGCTGAGGCAGCCTGTACCTCCTCTGGACCAGATACCAGAAACCTCCTACACACATCTCCACATCCCTATTAGTGAGTTATTTACAAAACACAGCATAAGAGAAGCCCCACACACTCATTTGAAACAGCTCCCCAAGTTAATTCACATGCCTTCTATGCTCTCCAGCATATTTGGGAAGTACTCTCTCCCGCTTTTTCTCTAACAGTGTCCCAGTCATAACAGAAGCAGACTATTTGGCAGACCTGGCACATTTCACTACCCCAACACACAGGTCCTCCAACAGTCACACAGTAATATATGAGTCAGTTAAACACCACTGGAATTCCCCACATTCCCAAGAGTTTACCCTGTACTGAACAATGTCATCACTGAGGACAGGAACTGTGACACTGAATATTACAGGTGGTGTCCGTGCAGGATGGGGGAGAGTCCTGGAAAACCCTTCCATTATGAAGGGTTCAAGCCCTCCACCCAAGCTAGACAGGCATCATCACCAAGACAGAACAGCTCCCTCAAGCAGACTGGGTCCTTGAGAACACAACAGATAAGCACGCACATGACAAACAGATAATTTTATAGACATGTATTAAATATATTGCTTTATATCAAATACAAACAAATACCAGAAACAAAAATCACAAAATACCTTGCCCATGTGTATGATTCTCCCCTGTGAGAATGTACAGAGACATTTAACAGGTCCGTGCTGTCAGACTCTTTTGGTGCTAGGTATCTTTTCATTCTGCTGTTCTTTGCATCAGTGACTCAGTCATATATTTCTTAAGGACAGAAACTTCTATTGGTGGCAATGGGGAAAAGGCAGAGGCATTTATCACAAGCTACAACAGAGCAATATTCTGCCAATACTGCAGTCATTACCAAATTGTTTTTCTCAATGCTGAAAAAAAAATTAAAGATCCTCCTTTTTAATGCTACAAAGAACATACACGTTTCCACAAATCATGCAATCAGTATGTACAGCACCAGATCCCTGTAAAAGAATGCATCAGCTGAAGTCCTAATTTGTTTTCCTTGAGTGCTTCTGTCTTATTAGGTGGCATTACATCTTGCTCTTAAATAGTGAAACTCTAAATTACCCATTTTTAGTAAAACCTATTTTTTTCTGTCAGAATGCTGTTCAAAATGTTTTTTACTAGCTTTTTATTTTCATGCTGGCTCAGTTACTGAATTATAGTTTATTACAAGCAACTGTTTTCAGATCAACTTCTTAAATCAAACAGTTTAGGTGATACTATATTTTCTATGCATACCAATTTTGTAAAGCATACTATTTAATGTTAAAGCACTACAGCAGAAACACCTCTCTGTCTTTTCATGATAGTTTCAGACAAAGCTTTCAGAAGAAACTGAGCAGCACAGATAAGTTTACACGGAAATGTAATTTACAATTTACTCTCACACATTAAGCAGTTGCCTTTCCTCGGAAGGACAACTGTTCTTTCAAGGTTCAGTAGGCAACAAAGTTGTTAAATGCTTTCTTAACAACTATTTTTTTCTGGTCCTGAAAAGAATTCTTTTAGGAAGCGCTGTGTGATTTTGGAAGCTTGAAACATGTCCTTTTTCATTCATTCTCCAGGGCAAAGTCCTATTTTCAACACAGCCATTGAAGACCCAACTCTGAAACCACCCCTCATGTATTCAAGAAGAATCATTCACTTGTCTAAGAGCTGCTGCTGCCTACACAAGCAGCAAGCTGAGTAATATCTGACAAGGTGTTCGACTGCTGCTTCCGTATATAATATTGAAGAGTAAGCTCTGAAGATGTTCACTGCAATAATCAAATTCAAAGTCATTCTTCAGTAGATACTTTTTTCCCAGAAAATACAGCACTGTGCTTCAGTCCAATCTACTTATATTAAGAAACTTGTCAATTTGGGGCATTCTGTCATATGTAAAATTAAAAGCATGTTTTTTTAGCTATTTAATTGCACCAACATCTAAACAATATCCATGCAGGCTAGCCATCAGGTAGATGTTATATTCAAAAAGCAAGAAGGGAGCTATGGGTCCTTATCAAAACTTGTTTCAAAAAATATTGCAGTGAGAGTGGCTACATTAAAAATAAAGATACCATTAGCTGAACTCCATATTTATCACAACAACCCCCTCTCAAAAAACATCCATAAGTTCTTCCCAGTCACCACACAAAGACTTAGTTCACCTAATTCACCTTCTAGTTATTGGAGATTACTTTTTCTAACCACAACACTACAACCTCATTAAAGAGTAAGAGAAACAAAATTCTCTATACTAACTAGCTATGGTATATTCAGGCAATCTAGGATGACATAGGTTATTGATTCCTGTGATTCAAATGACAGCATAAGACAAACTTGATGCAGTCATAATAAGTTCATGCACTCACTTGAGCACGAATTATGTGCACATAATTTAGGGCTGACCTGGCCACTTGTTCTGTGATGCCTCCCTTTCTTAGCATCTAGAAAAAGGCCTCTCCAAACTGAACCTGCACATATCTCTTGGAAAGGTTACAGATGTTTTCCACAATTTTCTTTTGCACATTAGCACAAATAAAACCTGGTTGTTTAAAATACTCCATCCACCTCCAGAGAAATACCAGGAACCATCAACACAGATGAGTACATGAATGATACATGATTTCTGCTGTGTGGCACCATACGGACATCTTTTTGAGAGAACAAGTTGCTACAGGACTCCTGAGACTATCAATAACCTACTGCTAATATCATGTTAACTTACGCTCATCACCACCTTGGTTATACTCACCTCCACTTTGTCACTTCAGACTAGTAGCTCAGTTAAATTTCTAAAAACTACTTTAAAATAAAATCCATCATAAGTCTTCTCTCTTGCGCTTTTGTCCTCCTTAACTGACTGGGTGCTTTCAGTCCTATATTCAAGAGTATAACAAAAAAATCCACCATTGTTAATACATCCCAGTGAAACTACAGCCATTTGATCAGATATGCCATCATTAAGACTTATATAAACTAGCAAAAGGGAAAATTCTTCTCAGTCAGCATAAGAAAGCCTAAAAGGATAGTTCAACAGCACAACAGTGATATCAACATTTAAATACTGAAAATTACTCCAGAGAAAAAGGTACAACCAAACCATCTGCATCTGTGAACGCACCAAAAATCAGTGAGCCGTGTGCCAGATCTAACTTGCATTGAAATTCAACTGTCTTCTCTTGTGCCCTTTCAAAACTGTTTTAATTAGTGTACAAGCAAGTTGAGTATTTCATTTTGAAGAACCATATTGTAGATATTAGTATGAAATATCATATATGTTAAATTATACCGCATGGTGAAAGCACAAAATTCCAATTGACTACAACTGCAAATGCCCTGCATGAAAATTGAGATGCTCCACAGAATGAAGAGACTGCACTTCTAATCAACCACTAATAAACCCTGGGCATAAGTAGCCAAGATCAGAAGGAGGGGAGGGGAAAAAATCCAGTATATTTTCACAACCTATGGGATAAATCCTTGTATGTTGCTAACACAAGATCCAGATAATGCAGACATTAAAATTAAAGAACAGTATTTCAGACAGCTAATTGCCACAACATTCAATACCTAGCTAGGTAAAGTGCTTTACAGAAACATATTATCTAGGCATAGTTTTAAACCCAGTTTAAACTCCGTTTTAAATAGAGTTCTACCTGAAAGTATACAGTTTTCTGTTAGATGTATCCATATCTCTAGAGATTTCTGTGACTATATTTGAAAAGAGTGCAAATATAGAGCCTACACTTAACATATACATATATCTTCTAATACCAACTCTTTTTTTTTTTAATGAAAACTAGTCAATGAGCAGCATTCTTTCTTGGATACTGCAAAAACTTAGCACTAAATTGCTTGGTCAATTCAGAATACACAGTGCCACTGAGTCAAGGAGCACTGCTAAAAGCCAGCATAATACAAGAGGGTGACAGAACCTGTAAACTGTATCTGTAATCAAACTAACCCCTGCAGCACACTGCTGAAGTCTGCTTTTGATGGATATTAATTGTGTCCCAGACCCCAAGCCAAGAATAACATTACATTGAGAGAACAGTTCAAGGCATCTCAGTACAAAGAAATCACATAGCTGACAGCACGAAAACAATGCAATTATCAAACTTTGACACCAACCTAACTAAAGCAAGCAAGCAAACAAAAAAAGATGTACTTTACCTTTTTAAGGAAAAATTTCTGCAGTTTCCTGTGAGGCAGCTTTATCATCTTTTTTCACCATCCGGGATACAGGCCAGGCATTGCAAGTCCTTGAGCCATTCTGCAGGGGCTTGCCACCTTTTGCCTTCTCTATTAACTCGCTGCAGTCAGCTTAGCCCAATGCGTCACCAAACGCCAGCCCAGCCTCACAACAGATTAAAAGGCAAGAGCTAGGCTGGATTTCATCTTTGAAGGGAGCTCTAATACAGACACTCCAGCTCCAGCTGAATACTTCAGCTGTGTTGACAGCACAAAGAGGAAGAGAACAGGTATGAGGTCTGCATTGCTCCCTAAAAAAAACGCTGCTAAGTTAAAGAAGGTGCTTATACAGGGGCAAGAGGAGGAAAGAGACAGATGCTCAGTATCCCACTGATCCTTTCAAATCACATGCTACAGAAGAAACTCGGTGTCCAGGACTCTGAATACGACCCAGCACTGCCTGCTGAGTGCAGCTTGTCACTGTGCACCTGTTAATTAAGCACATTGTATGTGATTCAGCCAAGCACAGGAAAGAGCCTGTCATTTATGTTCTCTTCAAACCATTGGAAGACTTATTTCTCTGAATAGTTTTTAGAAAAAACTCTACACAGAGAGATTGCACGCAAAGATGTTATACACAGATACATATGGAGATATTTATAGATCACACCAATGCTGAATTTGATTCAGTACCATAGGAACCAGTGATCATGGGCATCGTTGCCTAACCTTTGGGAATTTGCAACTAAAGCTCAGCTTCAGATTTGGAAGGACAGGGCTCAGCAGCACACCAATAATGCTGCGTCTCCTGGCCACTGCTGTCCTAAAACAGCAAGTGCTGTAGAGTGATCTGATCTCAAACACTGTGTTCACTCCCAGTTATGCCAATGGGATAATCCCTATGTTTAAGAATAGGGAGCACATGCTGAAGCAGCTAGTTCAATCTGTTTAAAAATCATTCCATGATCAAGCTACTTCCCTGATTAGTCTTTGAAGAGTCAGTCTGTGTAAAAATACACAGAAATGTATGATGAGAGGAATTTCTTCCAAACATTACCAGTTGCTCCCAAATCTCCATTTTTGGTTTTTATACTATGAATATCATTTTATACAAGCTGCAAATATCTAATAGTCCATCTCTACCTGTATCATTTTTCTGCTATTTACATAATTTTCTTACCACAAGGACTATGTTTGTTCCTCAGCCCTTTCACTGGCCATTAGTCAGGAGCTTCAGTACTGCAAGCCCTACCAGATGTCACTGCAAATTTCCACTCCTACAAAGGCACACGTGCTTAACCTCCAGCAAGTGGCAAGGTCTGAGGCAAGCCAGGGGAAAAGGAGCTTAAGAGAGTTCAACACACACTTAGCTGCAGAGGTTTTTGTTTAAGGGAAGGCCAAACATGGCAGGCAAATAACTACAGTAAAATGCAGAACCAAACTCTGAGAACTAGTGCCACTATGCATCCCAAGTCCAGCTGGAGAGGCAGCACACTAAAAATGCCACAGAACAGAAGTGCAACATGTGTCAAAATGCCACTCAGGAGAAAGACAGAAACCCAGGACAATTACCGTGATAAACCAACAGCTGAAGATAAGCAATAGACCTAGTATTTAGATTATTCTGAGCATCAGGCACTCAAACTGATGGAGAATTCCAGATTAGTTTTCTGAGAAGCATCCTGTACCATGAGGACATCTATCAAAACAACATGGTGAAGATAATTCCAAGTCCAATTTCAAGAAATGTGTTCCCCAGTTGTCAGTTTTGGAACAAAGAAGCAAGACAGGAGATAATTCTTTCGTGTGTTATATGTTTGAAGCCGTTGGGTTCAATTTTAATAAAAGTTAGAAAAAACATTTCTTAGGAAATTCTCACTGCGTACCGTGTAAGGTGAAAAATAATCCAAGATACTGGCACAAAAGGGATGGTGAACACACCATAAAAACCACCTGGATGCATGTAGCAGAAACATTATAGCATATATGATATACTGTATAGCTACAGCATCTTTCTCAACAGTTTCTGCTACAAATGAGCAAGTTTGGTTTTGAAACCTGAAGCCTTTCAAATTTTAAAAAAAACCTGTGATTTTGGGGTATGCATTACCAAGAAGCATATTACTTTTAAAACTAACAATTCTTACTCCAGGTCACGAGGGTCTCCATAGTTTCTCAGGATTTGAATTTCTGTCTAGGAGATTTGCCAGAGCCAAACAGCACTGACTTAGAATTTCATTTTTCCTATTGTAACTATTTGGCTGCATTTTCATTCCTTCCCTCGCATCCACAGAAGTTGCAAGGTTTTCCTATACATAAGAGCAAATAAAGATACTTTGAAGAGATCTTGAATTCAAGACTTCCTTCCTTTGAGACAGTACATAATCATCCCAAGCTCTATATTCATCTAGTTCTTTAAAGTTTAGCTCAAGCTAAACATTTAGATTTAAGATGAAAATACCATAAAGACACTTCCATGCCTTCTAATACATACCCATGTTTTGAAAAAAAGCTGTATTAGAGCTAAGGTCAAAGGCAGACTTTCAGCTGTAATTCTGAATTGCTGTGGTTTTGTTGTTTGCATTATTTAGTGCTTCTTTAAAATCAGGAATAATGCTGAGGACTGAAGAAACAGCTTTAGCATTATTTTTAGGTATTTATCTATGTCTGTATGTCAGAATATATTCTGAATTCTGTCATGGTTACTATGGTAGATAATTGCTTTTTGTTAAATCTGACAGCTAACAGATGTAACACATACAGACCCTGCTTATTCACAATCCTCTCAGCTAAAAGCAAAATTTCATGTATAAACAAGTCCTCCAAACTCTATGTGCACAAACACCTTTCCTTCCAGACACAGCTATCTGCCCTTTTCAAGTAGTGTGCTGTCATATGTTATACAGGCTTCACTTGGGCAATTGAAATGAAGCATTCTTCATGAATTGATGAATGCTTACCTCATCTTTCTGACCTAACCAAGAAAAAGAACACCATTTTTAAAATTGTTGTTGCTGTTTATTTATTTTTGTTTATGAACTACACAGTTCTAAGCAGGCGTGCTCCCATCTAATACAAATTCTCATTAATATTAAAAAGATGCCATTAGCATCCCAAGAGAAGCTAGTCATAAGCAAATTCTGCAAGACCAAAGGAACCCGGTGGCTGCATTTAGATCTTCATAGAGAGCATATATACAGTATTTTCTATTAAAGAAAAATATAGCTCAGATTTTTCTTTCAGTACAGTGTCACTTTTGACTGGAACCAATATTAAACAGTTCCATACAAATGTAGATGGTATTAGATACTCTTTTCTATACCCACTGAAGTTACTTTTCCTTAGTAACTCAAATCTGAAAAGATAAAATACTTCACTGTTTTAACTGACATGGGTAAAAAATAATAGCACAATTGGAAAAATAAGTGGTTTTATCAGCAATTCTAACCAAACATTAGTCCTGTAGCTGACAGGTTTCTATTTTGCCTCCTGTTTTGATTTACAAATTCACAGACTTACACAACACCAGGAGAATTGTTTAATAAGAGTTAGTTGCTGCATACTAAAAGATCGATCCTGCCATTTTTGTCAGCTTTTCCCCATCAATTATTTGAAATCATTACATAGAAAAGTGATTTTTTTGCCTTTTTGATGCAGAAAGGATTTCTCCAGACAACGAGCTAATGCAAATTTGTTTAAGCTTCCTGGGGCTGCACAGCAAACGACTGATCCAACTCTCTTACAGATCATTGGTAACTTAAATCAAGAAAGATTCCAATATGATTACCTGTTTTGACACTTTTTCCCCCCTAAACTTACTTAAAAATAATGAAGCATATTCAATCAGGAAGTTTGGATTACAGAAAAACTTTTTTCTTTCCCCTCCCACTCCTCAAAAGCCTAAAAGTAAGATTGTATTATTTTCTCTTTTGTCCTGATATACCAACCCTACCTCCTCAGGAGCCATCCTGAGGAATAAACAAGGGAGCAGAGCAGAACATAGTGCCTGTGGTCTCTGTAACACTGAATACATGAGAGCAAGTCAAAAGCACTGACTTTGGAAAACAAAACTCCACTCCCTTTTGAAAATAACTGGTGCCAAATTCCACAGTAGTTTAGGTTTGGAAGTGCCCACTTCAGGCAGCAGCAGGAGCACCTGATTTTCCCCTCTTGTTCCACCTAGCAAACATCACTGCCTGGCAGATCCTGCTCAAGCCTTTAAAACAACTCTCACATAAACCCCTCTCCCTTCACACCTTCCCCAACATCCAACACCAAGGCAGTTTCCTGGGGGACTGACACCAAGGACTACTGCAATAAAAGCAAGGAATTCATTTCTCCACAGGACCCACTTTGTCTCCTTGCTGCCCTAAAAATCCTTGAGTTACCATTTGAGATGCTTTCAATGAAAAAATTACTGCATCACCGTTATACCACAAACAAGCAAACACCACAGCTCTCTGCAATTAAAAACAGAAAAAAGAAACATGACTACATGATAGTTGGGAAAGATCTAGATGTTAAAGTAACTAAACAGGAAAGGAGAATAACTTTTAAGAAAAGAGAAGCATATTTTATTTCCTGAAACTTACTATATCAAAAAGCTTAAGGAGATTTATGGCCAAGGTTTTTAAAGGATTCATTTCAAGTTCTGCTGTGAATTTGGATACTGTGATCAAGGTTCAATCAAGACTTTCCTTTATTATACTTCTATGAGGGTAAAACAGCTCCATACATTTTCTCTAAATCTTTATTATAAATGTAAGCCACCTTCAAGCTGATTTCTATTCAGAAGCCTTTTTAAGCAACATCAGTACACAGCAACTACTAAAGTTTAGCTTAGACTTTTGCAAATCTTTCCAAGAGTCAAGTGATTNTATTTCACACAAACTCACAATAATCCATACTCTTTTTCCCCCCCTCCACATCAGACAAAAATCAGATTATCCTCAAAAGGTGCACTACAATTCAGGGCCCTGCTGAGATTTTTATCTGGTTTGAACCAAGTTCAAGTTATTTCAGACTCCACACTGCGCACCTGGTTACAAAGAACTCACATTAGATAAAATACGAGATAGCCCTCCCTTATTTCTACTACAGTCAAGGCCTATGCTCAAGTTTGGAAGAGAGGGGGGCACATCTGCATTGGTGAGAAGGTAGGTGACAGGGTTAAGGAGCCTAGAAGGAGAAAATATCCATGTCCATAAACATGCATCTCTGCTCACAGTCTCCCTTTAACTTCACATACACGCTACAAGAAACATCCCTTGCTGGAGGCAGAAAAAAGGGATGGAAGTTATGAACAGAGCAATGGGACAACAGGCTGTAGGCTGCAAATAAGACCTTGACACCATGCTTCTCTACATGCAGTTTATCTATTACCAAAAGCCACATATGTTCAAAGATGATCGTAGGCTGATTCCTAGTCACATTTTACTCTTCAGTTTCTACTGTGTTGATCCATGGAAACAAAGAAAGGAAATTACAAGTTCTGACTGTATTTTCAGTATATTCTAATGCAGTAATTTGCTCTCACCTCATAAATGCCACTAAATGTTCTTTAGTGATCAAATAACTCTACTGATGAGGTGAGGTTTGTAACATTGTATAGAGCTGAAATTACTTATATTTGGAAACCTAATCCAGGTCCCCTAAAAAATGCTGCTCTCATTAGAGAGCCCTTCAGTAGAATTGACAGAGACTTGCTCCTCTAAATGAAGGTTTACACTTTCATATATGCCCGAGTCAAGGAACTGTATCAAAATGTGGGATCAGATCACAGGTCATGAAGCTCTAGCATGATTTAGGCAGCACAACACCAACAGCCATGCTGTGAGAGCTCAGTCTTGACAGCACCCTACATTTTCAACCTGAAATTGAAACCAGGGCTTCTTTGTAAGGGCCCAGTGTGAATCATGGGACAATTTCAGAGAAGAACCCTCAGAGAAGTCACTCATGGACAAGATTACATGCCTATCAAGCTTTCAAAGTAATTTAATTTCTGAGAAGTACAAACCTTACAAATACTTGCACTTAGGACCCTGACATTTAAAGAATTGCTTCTGAACAGAAACAAGTTGCATCTTTTCACATATAGGAAGAACATCAAGGAAGCAACTGACATTTTAGAGGAGTTTCACTCCTCACCCACAATGAGGAGTCCATAGCAAAGTCCAGCTGCCACATAGGCAGCAAAATTAATAGCTGCACATTCCAGAGGAGGCTGCATGCAGATGGCTGAGCTCTGCCAGATTTAAAGCTCAGATGTACCCTTGATGAGCTCTGCTCTCCTGATGACCCAGCTCTGAAGTACCACACACCCTGTGGTTCTGCAATTACTGTCTTATCAAGTCTGTGATGCACCATCTCTACCAGGCAAGTACCACACCCCAGTTAGCAGAATAGCTCTTAGCACTGGGAACATGCAAAGGACGCAAGGGTCTCTTGACAAGCAGGTTTTTGGTGGGTTTGGTGGGAGATGGTTGGGGTTTTGACTCCTACCTTTGTCTTTTCTTTCTCTTTATTTTTTTAAGATCACTATTCAGTATGATATAATCACTCTCTGGATAGAGACTTCTTTGACAAAAAATGGAGACTGTAATTCAGCAATCTCGAGCAATTTAAAGCATTGTTTTTGTCTACAGATGACACTTAGATTATAATTTGGGGAACCCTGATAGTTAATTTCTGTCATAATCTTACATACAGAGCTAACTTTCCAGCAACAAAAATATTAAATCTGGCACTGTTGTAAATGCCCCTCCGAGAGTCCCTTCGGGGGGTTGCGGCTGGCTGCGGCAAATCCGACAGCTGCGGGGGAACCTCTCCCGATCTCCGAGGGGCAGGAGGGCGGCTCAGGCTCTCGCCTTCGCGGGTGAGGCAGGAATAGACTGCGGTGGAAGAAAGGAGTGGACTTCGAATGGAGGGATCAGTCCAGGTTTATTCAGGGCAGGAACCCTGAGCCCAGGGTGACCTCACTCCTAAAACCAAGCTCTGCGCCATCAATTATCTTATAAAGGGAGGAGGGAACAAAGATAGGGAGCCAATAGGGAAACATGGGGGTATGGACATTGGGAAGATGGGCTTCTGAGGAGACCAACAGGGGTAACCTGTGGGAGGAACCCTGGTTCCTGAACCAATCACTCGACGCCCTTAACAGAAGTTTCTAGGGGAAGGGATGGGCTGCTGAGTGACGGACAGGACACCAGGGAGGGGCTGAGGGAGGAGGCAGGGGATTGACAAGGAAGGAGGAGGGAGGAGGCAACATGGGCAGAATCACTGAAATAGGGGAGAACTGGGATAAACCAAGGTACAAAACAATTATAAAAAGGCATATTAAACACAATACCACATGGCACTTTCAGCAGGCAAAGAGAAACCACTACCATCATGGTGAACAGGATAATATGCCAACAGGTAATATGTCAAAGGAGACATAACACTGTATGCTCAAGCTCTGATCACAGAGAAAAATTTCTCTAGCAACATTTGTGAGCAAGGACTGAATTTTTTGGACTTGCACTTTCAGCACCATATACTTTATTTCTGAGTCACTGCTTTCGTTGTTGCAGCCCACTGCTAGGATTGCCTGGGAAAAGCGAATATAATTTGCAAAATAAGTTGGACTTTGGGCATTTCCATTTCTTTCACTTAGGTATAGGATTCAGCGCTTTTTTAATTACTTAATTTTAATAAAAAAACAATTATTCCAAAACTCCAATTGAGAACTTAAGTCAGAAGCACCTGGGCAAAAAGAACCTCAAGAAGTACCAGGTCAAATCATTACCTTCCCACCAGCATGATGGTTCTGACCTCTTACATGCAGATTCATGTACATGGATCCACTGAAAACAGGATTCTAGGGAGACACGGTGCTTCTTGGGAAGTAGACACATTCTACTTCCAGATTCAAGTCCTAGGCATACATTTCACAGCATCCCAAGGGGACAAGCAGAGCGAAGTGGGAAGAAAAAAAAAAAGGAAGCGCTCAAAATAAATAAACACAAAGTCATTGGCCAAAAAAAAAAAAAAGAAAAAAAAAGCAAGACTGCTACAAGAGGAGTAACTGATGATTCATCTATGGCTGCAACCTGAAATTGCCTAGGGTTTCTACTGGTTTTTCATATCCTTATGGTAGATCTGTAATTTAGATATATACTGGAAATATGGCACGTTAATAAGTTATTTTGAACATAGATTCATCTCTTCACCTGACCTTTCCAATAGATAGAATAAATTCAAGTGAATTTATTCACTTGAATACTTGAATTCAATTCAATAAATTTGAATTTTAATTGAATTAAATTCAATAAATTCACTTGAATACTTGAATTCAAGTGAATTTATTCACTTGAATAAATAGGTTATACTAAATAACCTATTTAGTTAAGTAGATGTGAAAATGGAAAAGCTTTCATACCATAAATCACTCTTATTACAATAATCACTGTAAAGATTAACTCACATTGAGGGCAATTCCTTAGCACAGTGAACCAGGAAAGCCTATTACCCAAAGTGACTGCCTCAGATTCAGACTAAGATCTCAGCCTACGATTAGAGTGCTCTAACTAACAAGTGTGCCTCTTAGATTATTTTTGACATTTTAAATATTCTAGGTTTATAGATTATCTAAAAGCATACACTTCCAAAGTTACAAAAATAGTTATTGTATTGGTGACTATTATGCCTTGCTCATAGCTATAAAGGATATAAAAATAGAAGTAATACATGACTTAAGCCAGAGGCCTTGAAGAAAAGCAGAAAAGCCCACAACTGGAAATATGTCACATCTTTTCTTTAGGATAAAATACAACCTTAATCTTATTGTCTTTGTTTGTTAGTATTCAACTGGATCTACCTGAAGTTTAATTTCATTTGTGATTCCTGCACATTTTAGATGTACATATAAGGAACAAAAAAGTTGTAATTCTTACATTAGTTGATCTTCACTTCCCCACACAAAGGCAAAACCACACAAACCAAAAGAACCATCTCCTATCTATATCACATTTATTTAAAAGTGATTTAATATTCTTCCCATCTCCTCATATACATTTCTTTACACTGCTCTAATAATTTTCCACCAACTCTTTGGTCTCAATAACCATGCTTCTCTATACTTTTTCAAAGGCGAAATGACTGGAACTGAAAAGAAGGTTCCAACTGAGAAAAATCAGCACAGTGGCATAGCTCTGCTGGCACTGCCTATTCACCTCCTCCTGCCTCCAGTGCTTCAGAAACAGAAAGAGAATTGATGCTCCAAAGCTTGTGTTCTGCATCTCCCACAGTGGCACAATGCTTGGCACAACAATGCCATCTCTGCATACTGCCAGCATTTTGAAAGAGGTTTCTAGAAATAGCTACACTACTGAGTAAAAAAAAAAAAAAAAATTTCTCTTCACCTTCAGGGCTTTTTCATCTGATTAAAGATGCTATTATTCTTCTATTAAGACATTATGTGGATGTACCAAAAATGTGAATGTAGAATATAATATTTAAAAAAAACTCCATCTCCCCACTGACTTTATTATCCTATCTCACGTACAGTAGCACAATAATACTCTTTGTCATAATTCCAGTAATTTCTGCAATTGATCATAACCTATTGTAAAACAAACTCTGCTAAATAAAGTCCACTCAAAACAATGTGCTAGGGGATTAATGCTTGGAAAATGTAGAGTTTCTCACAGGAGTTTTATCTTTCAGGTAAGGCAGAGGATCCGGAATTTTAAAAGCAATAAGGAAGCAAAAATACTGTCATTACAGAGATAGTGCTAAAGTTATGTTTACAACATTCAGTTAAACCAAAAAAAGCCAGGAAAAAAACAACGAAAGCTGCAGCTTGATTTAGGCAACTGCAAGATCTATTTAGATGAGGATTTGCAAATGCAGGACTGTATTTTCACTGAATAACCTTCCACTAAATTTGATGTATTTTCTAACTGAATTTATGCAGAATTTACACTGTGTTTACTTTTCAAAATTTCTATATGAACAAGTACCCAAAGAACTATGATTAAGACTTTACAAATTTGGTCTGTAATGCAAGAGAGCAGTTCAATTGCCTCAAATTCTTATCTACAAAACTACAAAGGAATACAGAAACAGGATTTTGAAATTTATATTGATTAACAGCAAGCTTGCATTAAGTTTGGACAGAGGGAACAAGAGGACCATCTGTAGGTTTTGTAGTTAGCTAAGCTGTAGGATGCTTTACAGGCTAAGTCGCAGAAATTATCATAGTTCTGACTCATAAATGGCAAATTATGTGTTTGGGCTGAAGTAATTCAGCTTTAGCAAAACCAGACAGAAGCTTCCTATAGCTCAATGAAAACAGCACCCTAAAGGAAAATATCATTCCAGAACAGTACAAGCAAATGGCTGAAGAAAATACTGTATGCCTTAATAGATAATGATGAACTAGACATGGTTTGAGTTAAGTAACAGAAAACCCACACTAGAGACCTGTGCTTTTAGGATCTTGTGAAACCATTTCTAGACTACACAGAATCCCTCCATTCACAGATGTAACCGATAATTAGATATGGAGAATACTTGGAGGTGATTCATATTGAAAGACAAATTCTGGCAGAAGCTTTGTAGTTTTGTGAGCTCACATTAGAAGAAAAAAAACTACATTCACCTGCTCTAACAATTCCTGTCTAACATTAGCCATAAACTTTCATCCACTTGTGCCTATCTGAAGCCAAATATCTGGGGTTTGGCTAATGCAAATTTTCTAGAAAGGAATTCAATTCTGACTTGAAAATTACAGGAAAAGGACAAGCTCACTTCCCAGCATCTAAAATATCACTTCCCACACTCCCAAAAATCTGCCAGCAGTTTCCATCTCTGTTGTCAGTGCAAGGTCTGGGGATGGGGCACAGGCTTCAGATTCCAGTTACAGCTTTTCTCACACCAGCTCAGTGATTGCCAGAGTTCCCCAGCTACTGCACATGTGATTCACTTAAGTGCATGCTGCACTTTTGGGTCAGTTCTTATCATTAAAAAAACTTTAAATTGGTATTCAAAAAAACAAAAAGAAAACTCCACCCTAAAAAACAACTGAAAAGCTACCCAAATTCTCATACAGTGATTCATTCTTAACTGATGAAAACTCTTTTCCCAAACAAGACAGACCTCTGCTGTCGGATAAAGTTACTGCAAGCTTCACAAGCTTCCTCATTACCCCAGAATAATTCCCTTGGGCTGGTTAAAGGTTATGGCTTGCAGTGCAGAGCAAGGCTCTTGCTGCACCATAGAGGCATTTGAGGTGGCTTGTTGGCAGAGGTAGCCAAGCACAAGATGAGGGGGTCAGTCCCTCCTTCCTAGTGCATTTCTTTCTGAGGTTTCCATCTCATGGAAACAAACATGCTCAGAATCTTATAGAAAGCTACCCTCCATGGCACTGCTGCTGTTCCTTAAAATAAGGTGCTATAGATCTCACACGCAGAATTAAAAGATACAATTGCCAAGACTAAGACATTTAAAGATTTAAAATGAATGCATATTCCACAAATATCAAATTGCCAGCTTGCAGGTCAGCTTTCCATTGACCCGAACTGAGGTCTATGACACTGGGACTAACACGTGCCAGCCAGTCACAGCATCCCAAATTGCATGCCAACCCTGTCAAAGTTAAACTACAGCTGTATCCAGGCTGCCCAGTGCCAGTCTCCCTGTCAGATCCCTGTGCTACACCGCCGTTACTGTGGACTGCAACATTGCTGTGATGGTGTTCCAAATACGGGAATTGAAAATGTGGTTTCTTATTTGGTTAAGAAACAAGCAGCATCCTCACTTGAGCCTTCCATTGAAATAGCAGGCTCTTATTTAAGAAACAGAATTATCCTTCCTCATTGTTCAAAGCAAGAGCAAGGGGGAAACAGGCTAAAATCCCCATTGATAAAATCATTTGGGTTGGAAGCAAGCACTAACAAGGCAACATAGATGAACTACATGCTCAAAGAAGTAAATCCAAAGTCAGATTTGCCTTACACTCTGTGGCAGAAATGAGAATTATAATCTGGGGCATATTTCAGAGGCAGGATTTGGAACAAGGGATATCTGTTTCTTTGATTCCTTGGCTAGGGTGTGTCTATCCAGAGAATTAAAGTCTTGCTACAAAAAAGATAGTTGCTCTCTATGGCAAAACTCAGCATTACCATCTGCAACAGAGCTACACTACATCCAGTTTATTACGGTGTAGAGATACAAGACACATGACAGCAGTTTAAAACAGTGATATGAAAAAAAAATATCTGGAAGCTTTGGAGTAGCTTAAATTCAATACTAGAAATACATAACTGCCATGGTTATGTTTCACTCTGCTTTTTGGATTTGTTTCAACCTTCCAAGACTTATTCTCTTTTCTTCAAGAGGGTAAGACACTCAGGAGTCACCACTTACTAAAAGGCACAGTATTGTATTAGTGTCAGCAGCATAAACCCCATTTTCAATGCCTAAAGCATGACAGTAACCTGACTGAGGCAGTTCCATCTGTAGAAAATACAGTGAATGACTGCCTTGCATAATGCAGAAATGTATCTGATGGCCTAAAATCAGCCAGCTGAGGAAGGAATTCAGGTAAAAAAGGGACCACGCCTTCCAGCTGCCATGGCTGCTGACTCCAGCAGCATCTCTGCTAGCAGCTGAAAAGATGAGCTGCCAGATGTCCAAACTAAAAACTTACATATCAAAAATTTCATTGAGCTTTGCAGTAGCTTCATGAGCTGAATGTTCAGTTCTACCCAGCCCACACTAGGTGTCAGTCCTGCCCCAGTATGGCCGGGTGCAGCCATGTAGGGATACAGGGAACGGGTATTCCCAAAGCACTGCGTTTTCCTTCTAGATTACTGTGTGTAAGGCTTGCATAGTGGTCAGAGAGCAAGAATAAAAACAGCTTTCTGTTTTCCTGGATAAATATTAACAAACTACATGCTTAGCTTTAAAATATGTTCTCATAAAGCTGGGATGGTCTCGTAACTAAACCTAAGAAAGGTTAAAAAACAGGTCAACATGTAGCCACAGTAAGTGCAATCTGGTTTCTGTAGAGAAATAAATAAGCTAACAGACTTTTATACTTGTTTTAAGGAAGATGAAATTTCCCAGAGAAAAATGGAAGTCAAAGTTGTTTTGCAAGAAGCCAAACTAATGGAGCCTGTTTCTTAGCAGACTTATGGCTACTGTTTCATGTATGAATCCTAGGTCTCCTTCTACCCTTTTGGACAGAGACATAGCACACTGATTTCCTAGCATGGTTTTCTATTTTTTATGTATTGAATAGTACGTGTTGATTTGTGGCTATGTACAGTACTGCTTTTCCATCCCTTGCCCAGGTACTGCTTTGAATCTCTCAGCTCATTTGTGAACATTCACAAAATCTGTGAGAACAGAGGTCTAAGTACCTACTCTTTCCAGCTTGACTACAGCTGTCACGGTATTCATACTGTTGGGATGTCTGATCACTGTGATTGTACACATGGCGTCCCCAGGAACACCCTAAAGATCTAATCACGTCAATCAACTTGGACATCCTTCAACAAGACTGCAGCATAACTGCTTGCTCACAGGCCATGCACTCCCATGGTGAGCAGTTTCCAGCACAATTCTATAAAATGAGACTTATCTTTGTGCCTATGCCAACAGACTGCAGTCATGTCCACACCCCACTTAGGATTGCAGTTCATCTGCCAGCTTCAGTCTAGCTAATTCAAGAAAATGTTACAATACATCCTAAGTAGTATTGGTTAGGGTCTCCACACTCATTAACTAAAGATCATGCTGTCATCACATATCTACTTCTGAGACTGAACCTTTCTGTCCTACAGCTGCAGAAATACCACAACCAGCTGCAGAGCAGCACCTGGAAGGAAATGCACAGCATGTTATCTGAAATTATTTCAGTGTGCACTTTACAAGACTATGATGTATTCAGATAAAAGACACAAAGTGCACACAGTGTACCTGACTCATTTCCACCTCACCCCCACAAGAAAAAAAAAAACCCAAACCCACAACCCAGTTACTGAAGATGTTTGTGACTAATACAGACACAGGACAGGAGAGACAACGCTTTCTATACCATGGACAGAGGTGTCCAGAAGGCATTTGGCTTCATTTGGCCCTTCTGCCTATGAATGTTTCCAAATACCACATAATGCTAAAAAGGTCATTGGCCAGAGTATGTCTGAATTCCTGTCATCAGGGTGATACTCAGAAACCTTAAGTCTCTGCTTTCCTTAAACAAAATTCACATCTACCCATCAGAACACTAAGTTCTGCTAGGCCTCTGAAATTTCATGTTGTGCCACAGCAACACATGATGAAACTTATTTAATCCCTTGTATAGAGCTGGTACCATTTTCAGTCACTGGATACTTCTGCTAATTCACACAGACTGAAGCAGCAAAGGGCAGTCAGCCTCCTCAAGACACTCACCCAGGGAAGGAGTTATGTTCATTCCATGTCCTCAAGCCATGAGGAAAGTAGATTCTGGTCTTACACACTGGCTTTGTTTTAAGAATTGGAAAAGTCACGCAGCAAAATCTTTCGCTTCTCAGATTTAGTCTAGTATTTATACTGCTACATACGAAGCAAAAATGTTTCAGAAAGAAGAAACCATTAGGTTACTAATTTCAGTCTTGATTAGATCATTGGATTAAAATAACTGGCCATACACAATGTGCAGATAGATTTGGGTGCCCAGATCAGCAGTCATCTGACTCCCCATAAACAGCATGCCAAACTCTTTACTTTTTCTAACTCATAAAGACAATAACAGGAGGGGGAAAAAAAACCTATTCTTGAAGTTGTCATGTCAAACTTTGGGCCCCAAGACAAGTCTGCTTTCCTCATAGAGAGGACAACTACCTCTCCCTCAAAAAGCTGTGGCATGCAGTCGTCAGACACAAGTTTCAACAGAATAATCTGCTATTCAGGCCTAGAAACAGACCCTGTGCTAGATACAGGGCTAAAGCAGAGTTTGATGTTGGTGGCAGCATAAGCAAGGAGTATACTTGTAAAACATTATGCATTCTCAACATTAATAAGCTAATATTTCAGTATTTCTTATCTTTAAACTATATAGTCACAAGATCAGGTCAAACTCCAGTTTTCATTTTATTTTCTGAAAACCTTTATCTTGTTCATCTGTGGAAAGCCTAACAGGAAAAAATAATCAGTTCTACTACATAATATTAAATTTCCTTTGTTTTTACAGAGAGGTGAAAGACAGTTTTAACAATGCAAGTTAGTGGTCCTAAATTCAAGGGATCAACAGTACACGTGGACATTGCATGATGCCTAAGTATAACTCCCAAAGAAATAACAGCTAAAGAAACAGTGCAGAAAGAGCTCCCCTATTTTTTTCCAAGACAACTCCAGATACTCTGGCAAAAAAATCAAAATCACAAATCTCAGAGGGTTTCTCCATCCCCTGTGATAAAAGTCCAATTTCTCTGCCAGCTGCAGATAGAGGTTCAAACTAATCACCCTGCAGATACCACAGGGAAGGCATCCAGCACTTGTATTCTATGCTGAAGAGGATTTGCAGGTGCTCCCCCATCCTCCAGGGTTTTTTATTATTATGAAAGAAGCACCCTAATCCAAGTTATATTTCCTGTTCAGAATTGCACAAGCCATTATTTCCAGACAGCTAGAGACTTATTCTGTTTCTCATGCTGTCAGCATCTGCCTCATACAGCACTTACTGTGCCATTAAATGCTTCCCCCAGCTGTCAGCCAGGAACCCAGAGCTGCTTCATCTCATAAAAAGCAGCTCTTCCAACTCCTCATGCAGGGTCCATTCACATTAGTTAAAGAGTGAAAAACAGGCAGAACGAACAAGCTAGGCAAAACAGTATTTTAATGACCCACTTATCACCCAGGGCCTCACCTCATTCAAGCTGTACAGCTGAGAATCTGTATGTCTTCTTAAGGGGGAAATTCTCTGCTAAAATCAGCCTCACAAGTACATTGGAGGCATTTGGTCTGCACACATGCTTTTCTTGCTGGTCAGTGATATGTAAGTGTATAGCTGGCTTTCTAGCAGTCCAACTGAAGTCCAAGACTCTCAGCAAGTGTAAGGAATACTATGCCAGGCACAAATTATCAAATTTTAGAGGAGGCCTTGTAGATTGACAAGCTTTCTCCTTGAGTATCTACAGCAAAGAAGAAGTTTTCAAAAGCACCTGTATCCAACATTTGTAACTGAGTCATAAGAAAAGGCAGTGGAAAAGAAGGCTCTCAAAGTGTTCTCTGATAGTGCCAGTTGTTTAAGCCACCAACCAGATGGTAACAGTTGTTTTGGCCACTTGTTGCCTGCAACAAGTGCAACAACTATGCATGCAACGCACTTTTAAAGGCCACCAGGATACTCAGAAATACAATGAGAGAGTTGAAATGCCTTGAGGGCAAAGATTGGTAGTAATATTTAGGGAACAGGTACCAGATACAGACTACTTAAAAAACCACAAAACACCAAACTCATCCCCCCCAAAAACCAAAACTACACACACCCCAAAAATAAAAAAAAAAAACTCCACACAATCATAAAACCCACACAAAATAGAATAAGAGCAACATAGAGGGCATTTCTGTTTTTTAAGCCTGCTTCAGCTCACTCAGCAATAGCCAGGAGACCTTCAACTCCAGGCACAGTGGATGGGAGTTAATAGTCAGCTGTGTTAATGACCTTACACCACCTTCCCAAAACCACCACAGTCACAGCACCAAACCTGGCAAACTGATGAACGCATCACTTCAAACCTGCAGCAAGAACTTCCCATAGCGCTAGATATTCCAGAAAGTGAACTCTGGTTTAAAGATAAAGCATTTAATGGGCAAGAGAAGCAATGAGTTGCCATACCAAACCACTCTGTACCTGCAATCAGAGCCCTATGTACCATTAATTAGCATCTATACTAATAGAAAAGTTAAATATGAAAAATTCAGGTACCCCCCAGTATGTTGTCAGTCTACAGGATTTGGAACTGAATGCATATTTTAGGCTTTTCAAAGAAGCTTGGTCAAATTTTACCCCAAAGCTGATAGAGCAACTTAGGAGAATTAAAAAAAAAAAAAAGACTAGGCAAAAACTGTAAGAATAAGACTAAAGTAGTATAATTTTGTACTGATCTAATCAGTCACAACACTGACTCTTCACATAAAGAGATAAACAGTTATTCCATGCAGAAGCTGAACTTAAAATCTCTTTTCTCCCAATTCAGACATTCCAGAAAGTTTTTTATTCTTTGCCAGTTACATCTCAAAATATTCACAAAGCTACATTTACAAATGAGCTTACTGCAAAACCAAAGAGTTAAAGAAGTCAAAATGAGGATCCAGATATAATAGTGTCAGAGATTCCTGGCTGATCTTCTAACATGCATGAGAACTCCTGCTTACCTGCCAGAAGGAAGATCAGTTTTTCAATTCCTGTTTCAAATCCAGAAACCTGGATTTGGGCTGCAGGGCTCCAGGGACAAGAACTGGATTCAGCCTAGCTTCTTCATTGATAGGATTGTATAAGCCTTACCCAGACATCAAAGCCTCTGGGGTTTTCAAATTTTATAACACAAAGCAAACAAAACAAAAGCATGTTCTTCATTTGCACACTAAGTATACATCTGTTCATCCTGAGCATTTTTAAATTATTAAATCTTCTTTTTACACAGATGCTTCAAGGCTGACAGTAATCACACCAAGTACTTCACCTGCTCAAAGTCAATTCTTTATTGAAAGCTAGCTCTGAGAACCAAAAAGGTGGGCAAGTCTGTCAGCTACATGCAGCATATTTCAGGAAAATTACTCACTAAGTTCAAGATGTTTTACACACTTAATTAAGCCTTACACTAACTCCAGTTGGCAAGCAGGAGTATAAATCACAGAAGCTAGATCACAGGAGCAAACTCAAGGCAACACAAGAACTTAACTGCTTACTTCTGGGGCTGAGAAATGACTTGCTGAAGCAGGGATCCAGAAGGATACTCCTCACCTCATAGGCCAGTGTAGCACAGACAGGGAGCAAGGGGCAGACAGAAGAGAGCTTCCATGACTTGAAGCCATGAGTGCAGAGGCTGCACCAGACAGTCGCTGCTGAGGCACTGACACCAAGCCCTCTGTTCATTCTCTCTGTCCTGCCAGTCGACACTGCAACACTACTCCACTGCTCCCCCCCCCAGTGATTTCTACAAAGAAAGATGCCTTCTTCCAACAAAGAGGCAGTGGTAATGGTGTCATTAGCACAATTTTTATGTCACCATTGTGAACACCACTGCATGTACTCAGTGGTTACCATGTTGTTACTTGACATATACACTACAGTATCCCGACCTCCTTTACTGAGACAGACTACTAGTAAAAGAGATCAAACTTGCACAAAATAGTCCTGATGTTGAAATAAAAACCATTATGCACATGTGTTATCCTGTTGTCCACAGGCTGCTTACTCCCACTGCTGACAGCAATGAGCTGAAGTAAATAAGAACACAGAAGAGAGCTCTGAGGTCCCACAGGACCACAGAAAAACATACAACAGACATTTAGTTTAGAAGGATGCAAAGAGCATCCATTAGATGTGCTATAAATCAGCCTCCATCATGCCCTTAGAAAAAAGTAGAGCAGTAGCACATGGAGAAAAAAAAAACATGTACACACCACTAGTTGGCTGCAAGGAAACACAAGTAAAGTGCAGTCATTGTCCTTTTCACTCTTATAATATGAAATACGTAAAGTAGTTCATAATTCGATTCCCACACACACAGTGCTATTAGTGTATCCCTCTCCATCCTCAACATCCTGCAGGATGACTAGTTTACTGTGTTACACAAGGGGACACAGTCTTCACACAGTCAGGATCTCACTGTTAGCATTTCAGCCAGCACAAAGCTGTACAGCTGAGTGCATACGTTCTGCAGAACAGAGGTACATGAAGACCAGAGGTCCCCATTACAGCAGTAGATTAGGTTTTTCACAGGCATGCTTGGATTTGCTTCTTTGGTCAAGTTGAGACCGTTAAGAAACATCCTGCTAGATGCAGTTACTGCACTCCCCTGGTCCAAGGGCACTGGTGTTAAATATATAGCTCAGAAGAAATATTTGTGGCAGAGGTTGTACTGACTTTCAAGACCTGTCCCACTAATGAACTTGAGACTTCAGGTGGCAACACCTACCCTGTAGAAGCAAAGATTAATTCTTCAAGCATTTCCATACTATTGATCTGAACAATGCTGAACTCCTCACCATAGCTACCAACACTGAGCTATCAGATAGCTAAACTCTTCATGCAACCCTAAACCAAGTCTGATTCAAACCAGTAAGTAAGCAGGGAAAGGCTGTCACCTTCTTATACTTTTTCTTTCACCTTTACATCCACAACAATGTTGTACAAGATGTGCATCAAGCCTGGATATCAAGTCATATTTATTTAGTATTGTGCTTTACTGCTTAAATATTTGTTGGATACTGGAATCAGATGTTTATAGGATTTGATCACTTATCTTGTCTGTCTACAGAAGTCAATAAATTATACACTGCAAACTGACAAATACCACTCAAAATTACAGACTGCAAACTGACAAATACTATTCAGATCTCTGAGCTACATTAATCTTCCTTTCACTCAACAAGGCTGTCACCTACAGAAGCATATTAATATCTGCAGTAAGACTGCTTCTCATACACCATTTCCAGAGGAAATCTCTCTGTGAAACCAGATGCATACTCTGGAGTTTCAGGGCTACCTTCCCCTCTCTGAAGTGTGATAAAACCTTATGCCAGTCTAGGATAAACTAGGAAATTCCAGAGAATAAACTAATGAGATACAGAAATAAATGTAGACATACCAAATCTCCTACCTTGACAGATCTTCTGACTCTATTCTTTGGGTCAGATGTGCCCTCTAATCTAAAGCCTAACAAATTTCAAAGAAAGGAGTAATCCTTCAGTTTTCTCTTAAAAGTTAACAGCATTATACATAGCTGGCTTAGGCATTCAGGTTTGTCGCTTTCTTCAAATATTTAGCTGCTAACAGTACAGGAGATCACTTTAGGCATCTATGGAGAGCCTAGACAGTTCTTTGAGAAGGAACTCCCAAGAACACCTGTGTATATCAAACTATCTAGCACACAGCCCTGCCGGATAGGGTCCTGCCCTTGCTTGGCAACCACAGGGACAAGGGACCAAGGCTCCTTCTGACAAGCAGGACAGCCCAAAGGATGCTGCCCTAGGAAAACTTCCCTCTGGAGAAAACTCCTCATCTCCACCTCTGCAAACAGCTTCTCTGCAGTGCTGCTGCAGGACAGGCTCTAAGCAGACCTCACCTCAGAGCCCTGTTGTGTCAGGTGCAGTCAGGACCACTGCAGTTAGGAAGCTAGGATTCACTAAGCATCCCCTTGCTCAAGCTTTCATTATAGGAACAGAAGTCAGCCCTCCTTCTGCTCACTGCCCTTTCTAAGGAGCTTCCCAAACTGACTTTGAAAGAGATGAAGAGACCAAGTATTTCAAAAACTTTAACTGAAATAATAAATAAATAAATAACACCTCCCTCACCATGCCGTCACTATTCAGCTGTGCAGAGGGCTCAGAGTAGCCTTCAAGACCACTGCTGCAGCATTTCAAGCAGGATTTCAGAAACAGTTTTCAGATGACAGACACTCAGAGGTGGCTCATGGACATAACCAAAACATTACTTATGCAGTTTAATTCTGTTGTAACAGCTTCCTTTTTAGGAAAGGTGACTCACAACCCTTAGCTTTCTTAAAAAAGAAATAAAGCAAAACACATTAAAAGCTGCTGTATTATATACTGTACAAAAAGTCCCTCAAGATTGTTCATAGTAATGAAGACTTTTTATAGGAAAATTCAGGAGATTATACCAACTAAACATGCATGATTAATAGCACAAACCAGGAAGCAATCCACTCAAATAATAGGTCTCATGTACAAGAGTATATATGCTTTAACAGTACCATAGTTCTCACTGTTCTGTTTGCCATGTTTGTTTCCATAAGAAGTATTGTTAAATATATGTATTATGTTTTCACCTCTTGAAAATTGAGAAATGGACTGAAAAGATAAAGTTTTAGATCAGTAACTACTGAGGACCTCTCAGTTATTGATTACTGGAGGTGACAACTGTGGTTGCAAGCATACAAAAGGATCAGACTACTTGTTGGAGTGCTAAATATGAATAAATATGCCTAATCTGCACACTTAAAACCCAAACCTCCCCAAATAACAAAAGACACCAATGAAAGGGATGGACTGTACTTAAATCATCCATCATATATGTGAATGCTAGTTAGAATCCTCTATGTTTTCCTTCTCTTTTTGTTTGATGTTCGTTATCAGAAAGAATATTCTGGACCAGACTAAACAAACCCAGCAATCACTGTAATTACTGACCTCATACAATTAAAAAGGGGAGAAAACACATACAAAATAAAGACTAAAATAGCAATCAAGAAATCCACATCCACTTTTGGTGAGACAAGTCTGAGCAGGGGCAGAATTTGTCATTTTCAAAACTCCTCACATGAAAAACTGAAATGTTTAGAAGACTTCAAGTTTCTACCTCATGTAATCACAAAGAGGTCATTTGATGACCTACCCTTCAAGAAACTTAGAGGTACCAGGACTTCTACATAGATGCTGGATCAAAGTTTTGAACAGCTGGGAACAGGCAGTTAACTTCACAGACACAATATTGTAAAAGACACCCACCTGCAGCCCTAGATATCAGGTCTTTATATTCAGCCCCACACTTTCCTGGTGTCGAAGCAACCCTCTTCCATGGAGGTGATTCACAACATGACTTTTGTGGCCACCTCTCAGAAATAACTGGCTGAATGGGACAAAGCATCTGGTAGTTTAAAGTATCCAGGTGCTTGAGAAGAGGTAATTTGCCTTCCTTCTTGACTTCCAAAACTTATACAATGTTATTTTTGTTGCTGCTCTGAATATTTCACATGCCACTTATAAATGTCAATACAATCTTTGTGAAACCCTAAGTGCAATAAGCATGCCTGAGTACTGATCACACATTCTATAAACACAAAACTCCTGCAAGTGTAATTTAATTGTCATCCAAAATTCAGCCAGACTAATTTATTACCAAAGCTCCCTATCTAGCAGGGAAAACTAGTCAAGTCTTGGAAAAAATAAGCTGCACCATGAAGCACATAACTACCTAGAAACAGAAGCTTAATATTTGACATCTCCAATAACAACATAACTCTTCTGTGTCTAACCATGCCTACTAGATTTTTTTTTTTTTTTTTTTTTTTAATTTAGAGCTACCTTCTGATTTTTCCTATCAAATCTTTGGAAGACAGCAGTCAGAGGAAGACTTTCTTCCAAAATAACAGTGCCCATCTTGCTTCTTTGTCATATTACTTTTCCTTATGTTGAAAGTTATTTATTAACCTTGGAAGTAGTAGGAAAGAACAGTAGAAGATTGAAAGAAAACTCTCATTTCCATACAAAACACTATGTTCTAAGGAGAGAACAAAGCACAGAGTGAGCAAGAAAATTAGAGCAATCTAGTAGGAAAAAATAAAACCATTTGTAAAATGAATTACAAATTCACTGTAATGAAGAAAAATTGATTTTTTTTTTCACCCTAGAGTTGTAACCATCTGCATGTAAATTGTAGTTTGCTTCCATTTTAAATAACAAATCTCTCTAGGAGACACCATACGCATGACAGAAACAATTTATCCTTGACTCTAGGGACTGCCAAGTGACTCATCTCTCCTGATGACACAATTCACTCACAGCCAGCACACTCTTGGGCACCAACAACCATTACAGTATAAGACTATTTTCATGAAGGAATGGTTTCCCCAGATGAACTTTCATTTGTCTAAAGTAATAACCCTTGTTCAAAATCAAGCAGCCTAATTCTGTGAAGCATTTTACATCTTGCAAATGCTGTCAGAACTTCTTTTCCCTGTTCAGCATGACATTTGCTCAGTTGTGACCACCGCAGTGCAGTCTGCAACATTTATGTTGAAAGCTTCCAAATACAGTATATTTTCTGTGCATCCATGTGTCTAATTGATTAAGTCAGAGATGGTCATTTTAGTGTCCACTTAGCAAAAAACATTTGGTTGCTTAGCTCTTTGTTCCATCGCTAAACAATGCAAACCTAAAAATCCAACACACAACAGAGAACACACCATCAAACCCCACACCCCCATGCATTGTCTCTGAACTCAGCAGGTTGCACCACCCCACTGCGCCAGTGCTTCCTGGACTATCAGGAGCAGAGATGAAATCACCATCACACCAAGGTCCTGATTCAATAAAGGTTCAAGAAGATCAAGGCAAACACAAGTAGAAGTTAGACTTCAATAGGAGGGAGCATCAGCTATTACCTCAAGGGAAACTCTGCTGTCAACTATAATAGTGACTTTCTCTACCAGCTAAAAACCCATCATTTAGGGTCTCAAGAGATATGGAGACAGAGTTCATTTTTGCTTCTGAAAGACTATGGTTTCTGAGAAACAGAATCTGTCGCCCTGTGGTCACAGAGAGAATAGTTTCAATGAAGGTTGCCATTCACCACAGACAGCAGCATTTAGCAAAGGCTGCAGAGAGCCAGAGGGGTTGAAAACTCCTGAAAAGGGTTCACAGACTTTCGAAAAAGTTTGTTTAGAGTGCTGTTATCTTCTTTCTAATGCATCAGAGCCATAACAACACCCTGTCTGAAAGCAGTAATTCAAAAAAGTAAGCAATGGTGCAATAACAACAGCTAGAACCAAAAAGTATAATGTGAATGGGATATCATATATAAATATGTTGCTAGACTTATATGTTTAAGTTCAAATGTCACAAGTCTTTCAGATAATAAGTTTTTCTACACGCTGCTTACCACCAAAATTTGAAGTTTTCTATGTCTCTATTTGCTTTATGAAACATACAAGGGGACAGAGAAAGAAAACATAAAAGTGAAAAAATAAGAGGCTTTCCTTTTAACTTGATATCTCCCCTAAGTCTGCTTTAATTCAGTTGAGACAGTGACAACAAGAAACCAATTTACAAAGAATCAGAAATAACAAAATTCTATTTCAATGAGAGTAGCACAGCTGTTGCCCTGTCACCTTCCCCTTCATTGCTGGGATTCTGAACACAGGCTCTGGGGTGAAAGAGAAGGAGAAGACATTTCATTCATTCCATGACCCCAGCTGTCCCCTCTCACATTTTAGCCACACAAAGTCAATGACAAAAAAAAAACCCTTAAATCTTTATCAAGGACACATATTTTTATACACTATTTTTCATGGAGTTAAATAGAAACCAATATTCTCTTGGTTGCCTGATCAACTTCATTCCAAAACAAATTGCAATTATTTACTCTTTTTAAAAGTTTTAGACAATAGGCACTGTAGGTTAATACATTTTTGGAATTAAACCAGTTTCTAAAAATCAATTTACAAAGTTATTACCTATCAAATCCTTTGTAAGAGCAAAATACTAGGGCTTATTTTTTTAATGAAAAATCTTAAGTAAAACACTTACACCACATGCTCAATGAATTGTGAAAAGGAAAAAATAACTTGTTTCTTAAATTATTTAAATTACTTAAATCACTAAAATGACCAACTCTGACTTAAACAATTTTGTAAGAACCTATGCAAGGTCATAATTTTCCAGTCAGGGCCTGCATTTGAGTTCACTGAGCATCTATTTGTATAGAGAGAAAAAAGTCATCCCAGATAGATGTCTACAAATATTTCTTTTAGAAAGGTGTGTAGCACAATATCTGAATTTACAATTACATACTGTGATTATAAAGCACTACCTGATACACTAAAATAAAAAAAAAAAACAACATTACTTCAAACCTTTTTCTTAAACAAGGTTCCTTAATTCTGAGTGTTTAGTTGTTGTTGGGTTCAGTTGCTTGGTTTTTTGGAGGAAGGAAAAAAATCCAGTAGGTTCAGTAAACATGTTGCTGTCATCTAGCAACCCAAGCCAGGCTTCCCTCCTCAAAAGTTTTTTACATCATATTACAAAATTGTACTTCTCTACACTTTGTGTCATGCCACTCATTTGACAATAAGCTTCCTATTTGTTTTTCCCTGAAAGGAAAAGCTCCTCTTGCTGGCCAAATTTTTTGATAAGGTAGACTTCTTGTGTGTGTATGTGTAAACATGTAGTGGTGTGTGTTTTGTTTAATTTCACCTCTCTCGCGGCTGTATTTTGAGAGGGTTGTAAAGTTATGGTTTGTCCCATGTTACCCCTGTCCCTTCCCCTTATAGTGGTTTTTGTCCAGGTTTTCCCGCCACTCAGGGTGTCCATCAACCTGCTCACCCCGCCCTTTCCCCCCGTTTCTGCTAAGTCATTCCCAGTTGTCCTGCCCCCCTTTATGTCAATTAAGTTTTCCCTGCCCAGCTTGTTCTCGAGGTTTCTGTGTCAGTCACCTTGTCCCCCGTGTATGGTTTCTTGTGTGGGTTTTCTCCCACCCCTATGTTTTCCCTATTGGTTCAGTTAAACATATCATCATCCCTATTGTGACTACCCATTGGCTGTTGTACCCACCTCCCTGAGTCAGAGGTTTGATAAGCTCTTGCTGAGCTTTGGGTGTGGTCACTTCGTCCTGTCCCTTCAAGGAGATTAAAACTCTTTGGAATACCTTGACGGAGTGTCCGGCTCCTGGCTTTCTTTATCTCGGGACTCTGGTGGTTTTTCTCTGCAGCTGAACCCACTCAGCTGCCCTGACCACCACCAAAGCCTCAGGGGAGGTTTTGGGGCGACCTCTCATGTGGCTCCCACCGCCAAAAAGGGGCGAGCTAGCTGGATTCCCCGCCTCATGGCGGCGAGGAGAAGCCGCCTAAACACATATACCAAGAAATGTCTTGTGTTCTGTGATCATTCCTGACAACTAAAACATAACTCACAAAGCAGCAGAAAACTAAAGTTATTCTGTTTGAAGAACATCAATACACATCCTAACCTGTGACCTACAAGCTCAGCCACAGAGATGGAGATTTTTTTCCGTCGCTGTGCAGTCATTTATAATTACTATTAAAAAATCATCACCAACATACATCTAGTTTTATAATGGATTGAACACTCCATACCAGGCGTATTGAGACCTTTAATTAATTGAGGTGGGAGAAAAGTGAAAGTTCACCAGATACTACAGGAAAAAAAAACAACTATCACCTCTCCAACTTAGTGAGAAAAGTAACTCTTTTAATGGCAAACCAAAATGTTCTGACCCGCTTTAGGTTCACTGCTGTTTTTTTCATTAGACAAATAGATATACCAGCAACTCTAGTGTTGGTGTGCACTGCTTAAGCTGTTTTGACATAATCCTAGTGAAAATCACAACAAACAGCCTAGAAGCACTCCCTATTGTCTCTGTATTTGAATATGATTCCAGCCCCTTCACCAGCTGCTGCTGGTGGTTCAACATTACATTAGCACAGATGTGCCTTGGCACTGTGGTATATACCTACCACTGACAACCTGTTCAGGAAGAAGCAGAGGTCTTCAGACAACAGGAAGAAGCCTCATTTGCACAGATCCTAATCCTCAAAGAATCCACTTTATCCACTCTGGTATCTTCTGGAAATCAAAAGCAATCCAAGAGATTGCTGCATTGATGAATTCTTGATACAGGCGTTTAAAAAGCTAATAAGGAAAGTTGTTCTGCTGGACCTGATTCCTACAAACAAGAAAGAACTGGTCAAGACCGAAGTTCCAGAGCAGTTTTCCTTGCAGCTATCATAAGAAGCTCAAGATCCCAATATAAAAACACAAAGCAAATGTCAAGAACACAGTTGCAGATTACATCAGAACAAATTTAGTTCCCTTCAGGCACCTGCTTGGATGAATCCCACAGCAGATGACCCTGGAAGAAAGAGGGGTACAGGACAGCTGGGTAGCTTTCAAGGATCACCTCCTCCTAGCTCAGGATTTGGCCACCCTGACCAACAAAAAAGTCATGCAAAGGCAGCCAAAGGCCTGCAAGAATGAACAAGGAGCATCTGAAAAACCTCATACATGCAGTGCACAAGAAGTATAACTAAATGGAGGAAACAGAAGTGTCCAGGAGCAGCATGAAGACCATTAAGCATATAGTGATGATGTCAGGAAAGCCAAAGTCCATGTGCAATTCAATCTGGTGACAGAGGTAGAGAGTAACAAGGACTGCTGTAGTTTTAAGAGCAGCAAAAGGAATACCTCTGGTCCTGCTACTGAGCGGGGAAGGAGATATGATGACAAAAGGTACAAGAAAGCCAAGGTACCCAGTACTTTCTTTGCCATGGGCTTTACTGGTAATTCTGAGCCTTTAGGACTCCCAAGCCCTTGAAAAAAGGTGAGAAAGAAGGATCTGGCTTTGGTGGAGGAAAGTAAGGTTAGGGGCATTTAAGCAAACACAACACACCCTGCAAAAAGAATGTGGGACCTGATGAGATACATCCATTAATGCTGAGGGAACTGACCAATATAATTGGCCATTCTCAGTACTCTGAAGACACATGACAATTGGAAAAGCTTTTTGAGAGGTGTGAGAAAGGATGTAGTTCCTCTCTTCAAGAAGGAAGATCCAGCAAATTTCAAGTCAGTCAGCTTCATCTCAGTACCTGAAAGGGTGATGAATCAAATTGCTCCAGAAATAATTCACAAGCATATGAATGGCAAGAAAATTATTTGCTGTAGTCACCCATAAGTTTGTGAAGAGGACAATTGTGCTTAAACAACCTGACAACCTTTACCGTTTTGAATAATGAAGGTGCAGCTTCAAGTAAGACTTTTGACACTGTCTCCTACATCATCTCAGACAAACAGATGAAGGACTGATTTAATCAGATAAGTGAACAGTGAGATGGATCAAAAACTGAACTACGATACCCAGAGGGTTGTGATCAGCACAAAGTTCTGTTGGAGTCAGTCACTGGTGTACCCGAGGGATCAAGACTGGGTCCTGGATTATTTAACATCTTCATTAATGATTTGGATGGTTGGGCAGAGTACACACTTTACAAGTTTGCAGATGTTACAAAACACAGTAACAGCTGGTAGCACCAGGCAGTCGCACTGTGTCCAGAGGGACTTTTGCTGACTGAAGAAATTGGCCAACAGTATTATCCTGAAGTTTGGCAAAGGATAATGGGAACATGCAAGGTTCTGCACCTCAAGGAAAATAACCCTATGCACTGCTACAGTCTGGGGGCCACACAGCTGGAATTCATCTTTGCAGAGAAGGATCTGGGCATCCTGATGGACAAGTTGAATTGAGCCAACTGGCAAAGAAAGTTGGCACTCCGAGCTGTTTTAGAGAAGGTGTTGCCAGCAGATCTAGTGAAATGATCCTTCTCTTCCACTCAGCACTGCTAAGACATCTGGAGTGATGTCCTGTTCTAGGCTTATGCTGTTCAAAAAAATAAAGACATGAACATACTGAAGCAAGTGAAGGTGAATCACCACAAACAATGGAGGAGCAGATCTGACCTACAAAAAAAGATTCTGATAAAGCTGGAATTGTACCCCCTGAAGATGACAATGCAGGAGACAAGAAAAGAATGGATAATGTGTCTTATTCACATATATAAATACCCAAAGAGAGAAAAAAATGACAGAACAAGACTCTTTGCAATGATATCTCCAGCAAAGTGACAGGAAGCAGTGAGCACAAACCAAAACAGGAAATTTTAAACATGAATGTTTTCTGTTCCTCTTAAGGTGATCAAATGCCAGAACCAGGTCCCAGAGAGCTTGTAGAGTCCATTCAAGGCACAACTGGATGCAGTGCCAAGCACTTTCCCACCATTGACACTGCTTTCAGCAAGGCAGGAAAGGCAGGGCTAGATGACCTCCAGAGGCACCTTCCATCATCAGTCTTCTATGTTGTCATGAACATTTATTGCCTTGATAACAGTAGCACTAGAGCAACAAATATAAAATTTCCACTGACATGCAGGTTTCATGTTTTCCTCATTGCGATCATTCAATGCAGTATTCCTTCAGTTCCTAAAATTTATCACACAAGCTGTTACTGTCATTAGTTATAGAACCTTGATCTTTCATTGACAAGCCAATAAATTCATATCCTCACTATAGACAGTGGCAGAGCCTGCAACATGTGCTTGCCATGAGCTACATGCAGAGCATCCACCTTTGTTCCCTCCAATTTTATTACTCACATTTTCACCAGTGCATACATTATCAGAAGTTACGTGTCTTTGGAAACTGCACAGGAGTTAAGAGTGAGCCTAGGTACTGCCATTTTCAGTTTTGCTGCACAGTTCTGTTTGTGCATCAGCATTTCCAGCGCATATCTGCTCTACTTTCCCCGAGAGCCCCATGCGATGTTTGAACTACAGCATACAAATTCCCTTGTAAGGGTAAAACAGCTCAATGTTACAAGATAGCTTCTGAATGCTGTAATTTCAAAGGACTGCAAGCTGTTTTGCACATTACTCATTATTTTAGAAAAATGTGACAAAGAATTTTGCTGCCAGCTGCACCTTTAAGGAAATTTAGACAGAATGCCAACACATTGACCTAGACTATTCCACAAGATACCTTAGGTATGTTGGGGCCTCTCACCAACACAGGAGTTCAGACTTATCCTTCTCCATCAATAAAAGGCCATTTTGTCAAAAAGAACCTCTTAAGGGAAAACTGCATTCCACAAGTCTAACCAATAACTGCTGCAGGAGTATAAAATCCTCCTAAGGAAATTTCCACCCACTAATCTGCTTGCTTTTGTGGCAGGACAAATAGTGTCTGTGGGATGTTCCTCATCCTTGAAAAAAGCCCTGATAGCAACACTCAGTAATCTGGGTGACAATTCTAGAACAGAGATAACACAATGCCCTAGGGTCCAAGAGAACAAGTGTCTCAGGAACACTTGTTCTATGCAACAATCCCATTATATTATGCCCCCAAGCCATTTAAAAAAATTATCCATCAACAGGAAATCAAATCTCTGAAAACAATGAGAAGTGCAATTTTTATAATGCATTTTACCACCATCTCATTTGTCCACACTAAACACAGCATGGGAGAAACAGCAGGAGGCCAACATAGCCTCAAGCAGGCAGTTTACAAAAACATCCCTTAAGCAGGTATGACCAATTGCATTACATGATTTAAATTCACTCCTTAAGCCACTCTTCAATGTCTCTAAACAAAAAAAAAAATTCTTTGGGGTTGGGCACAGTGCAGCTATCAGTCACCTGAAGAGTAGACTGCTCTTTCTTACAATACCACGACAGCAGGACAGAAGTTTCAGGGAAATGGAAGAAGCTTACAGACTGAGCCAGCAAAGGGCTGAAATAGAATGGAAGCAGCAGAGAAAGCAAGAAAAAAAATCAGAAGGAACACCATAACAGATATTAAATTGCCCACTGCAAAGCTTACATCAGAAAATGAGAACACAGGTTTAAAGTTTCTATACAAGCAGTCTTTGCATGCCTTTCTTTCTGCCAAATTTCAAACTTAAAAATTATAAGAAGGATCCCTAATGAAAATTAACTAGGTTTAAATTAATTTGGAAAATGAAGGCTATAGTCAAAAGAGTTCCCCTAAAACCCACAAACCAGAAATTTTATCTTCAGCCATAGCCTCAAAGAAAGTGATAAGCCAAGCTACCTACACTTAATTTCTTCCCCAAGCTTTTTAAAAAGTAATTTACTGCTCTTTTTAAGAAATGGTAATGGAAGGGGAAAAAAATCCATTTGGAAGTTGCACTCATTTCAGAGATCAAAGTTAAGATTTCTTCCTCCTTCCTATCATTAGGGGGTTAAACTATGCTTTTAACATCGTAAAAATTAACAAAAACACATCCTTGTACAGAAAACCAGACATCAAAGGTAAGCTTTGTATTTCAAGGAATAAGAGATACCAGGAAGTTGATCTTCAAAAGGTGTCTACTTAGACATGCATCTTTGCATCCTCCCTTCAGTCCTCAAGGGATTCGGTCTACTTTGCTTTTGGACATCAGCAAATGGCTGATGATCTATCAAGCACCCCTTGGGTCACTCTACAGAACCAGCAGGACCTTGCACTGACACATGGGACCAGTGTCAAGCTTTGCCCTCAGCTCATCATAATAGTGAATGATGATTTGACCTTGCCTGCTTTATATTTTCATATGACTTATTTGGCATTTAAACACTCTGAGACAAGACTTACCTTTTCCTGTAGGCTTGGATTTGTTTGTCTTAATTAGCACAATAGTACAGTGCCACAATAATATAAACAGATTAACTTGAAGCAATGGGTTAGCTCAATCTTACTGTGTTGAAGAGCCAGCCAAGGGAACAAACGGTAATGACTTCAATTAATTAGTCTATGGAATTAACTTGTGCACTGTTTACAATACACAAACCTTGTTAATATGACAGCTACTCTTTTAACCTCATAACAAAATCTTCTCTGCAGGAAAACTATATACCTCAAGAAATTGTGTGCTCTTTCTTAGAAAAAAATGCACAGCCAATATCTGTAAAATAAAGTTCCCTAACCTCTAGCTGAACACATTTTTTTATTCCTCACTTAGCCTTGTAATAAGAGTCCAAAAATGGGTTGGCTTTGTATCTTGACAGCTATAAGCATGTGGAGAATATGTACCAGAGACATTTTGTTTCATGAAGACAGAAGGTGATATAATAATTTGTTAACGTTTGTGTGATCCATTAATCAGCTGATTTACCTCTTTTACAGGTTCTTCATCCAGGGCAGCATCTTCCACTACAGTCTGGTAAACAGAGAGGAGAAAGGAGAAGAAAAATCCTGTAAATATATGCTACCAAGAAAGACAATTTTAAGCCAAGATCTAGTAAATTTAGTTTTAGACAGTTAAGTCGCTTTCAATTTATCCTACTATAATAGGCTTGGTCAATTCTTCACACTTTGCACAGGTAAGTTAACCTTTGAATCCATAGGGACCTGCTTTCTCCAAGACCTATATAATGTTAAGAGAAGAAAGCACAATAAAAGAACTATTAAAATTGCTGACGAATGGTTGAAGCCAAATTTCTCATAGAATGGATAAAGAACAAAAGATTACTGAAAAAAAAAATAGAGAAATGGAACATCATTTCCTGCTGGGAAGAGGGAATATATGTGTACTTATAGGAGCAAATTTTCTAAACACTCAGATTCCATTTAAATGTTGTGCTTACTTAAAATCATTAAGTGGAAAACAGGTAGAAAGATTACATAGAGCTTGATCACACAACCCTTTCTCAGGAAGAATATTCCTAAGGCTGTAATTCACTATCCTATCGATTCAGCTTGAATGGGATCAATATCTTTGCCTACTCTCAAAGAAATTCTAGAACAGCAAATATCCCAATTTTCTTGCTTACTTGTCAAACACAATTAATGACCTCCTGAGTCAACAGGTGAAAGCAGCAGTATTTCACTCTAATCTTCCTTTACACAAATATAATATAGAACATGCCCTTGATGCACTTTTCCTTATCAAGTGATTGATTTACTATAAAAGCTGTCTTTAGTATCTGCAAGTCATTCACCTGAGTCATGCATAGGCACTCCAAATGTCTGTTTTAAAAGGTTTTTTGGCATTAAGGGAAGGAGAAAGAGGTCCATATGCATCAAAGAATTAAACTGTCTCCCTCCTTGTCTACTAACTGTGAAAAGTTTCCATGAAAAAGAACAACTTGCAGACAATCATTAAAACATTTTATCCCACACAGATTCAGAGACCATGACAGTTCTCTTGAATCAGTACAACCACTAGTGTTTAAGCTGCATTCAGTTCATTAAAGAATAAATGTTTCTGCTGTTTGAAAATGTCTTCATGGACAAGAGCCCACAAGAGATGAAATTAATTTCTACAAGCTTTTACTAGATTTGAGCAAACAGTACTTTAGCAATTCTATCTACAGCATGATCTAAAAATGGTCTAAAGTTATAGCATATCTTTATTGTGTTTAGAGACAGCAATAGAGCCAATAAATGGTGTTTTATCTGTTGTTCCCATCTAAACAGCAGGAGTTTATGCCTGCAATTCTTTAACCCTCAGCTTTTTCTAAGTGAAATCTCAGCAAGTGATAGAACAGTGTAGCTCAGCTATGCTGTTCTTTCAAGCAGAAAAGGAAAGAAAAGCACCACCAAAACCTACAAATCCACACATCTGATTAACTATCATTGCAATGGGTCAATTACCCTTGGTAAGGACATCCACACAGTTTCTTCTGAAAGAAAGGTCTAAGTAAGTACCTACCAGCAAAAGAGGTGACAATACAAAGACATTGTCCCAGGCGATATACATTGGGCTTTAGTGCAGGATTTACCCTGTGATCTAGGGGAGTTTCTCCCAGAAACAACAGACAACAGAAAAAGCAATGACTGAAGTGTTTTCTGTCTGGGCCAGAAAGAAAAACATTGGGAACACAAAAAACAAACTGATTTTAGAAAGGAGGGAAGGGGGAAGAAAAAAACCCAGGCATATATATGCACTTTGAATACCAATCAACAGAAAGGTAGACTTGGGAAGGGAGCACCATTTCTGAGATGTTCAGCAGAAGACTGTTCACTATAAACAGCTATATAAGTCTTCTCATTGCAAAAGTGATTTAACAAGGTGTCAGCTGACCTCTAAAACAAAATCAGGAATGATACAGTTTCCCAGCTATAACCTGTTTATTAGCCCTCGGATTCCTTGCATCCCACAAAGTGGAACAAGTGACAGTATTCAGAAGGGAATTAACATGATTTAAACCTTTGCAAGCCCCCCACAGCTTGTTTTTAACCTAGGGACTCCAGAAGGATCTATGCTGGTATAATACATGACATTATCACTTCTGCTGTATTGTTTACATGTACAAACTAACACCTTGCCTAAAACCTTTCCTGCAGGTCAGCAGCTTCTTTTGAGTCAGGTTTTTTTTGTGTTCTCCATAACCGGTCTGGCTCAGTTACACTCCCATCTTTCCCTCTCACCAAAACCCTTTTATAGTATTTCAATCAAACAAGGGGATGTGGGTTAAAAAATAAACACCAACCCCTCCCACCTCAAAAGTTTCATTCATCTGTTTCTACCACCTGTCTGTTACAAATGCACATCCTGTGCTACAAACAATTGACCTGAAATACTCTTGGGGTTTTGCACTGCTCAAGAGCCCCAGAAATATTCAGGAACATACCTTGTTCCATTACAGCATAAAAACCATAAAATCATAGAATAACCCAAGCTGGAAGATACCCACAAGGATTACACAGCTCAGGTCCTGCACAGGACATCCCCAAAAATCACACTTTCCAAACGCTTATTGAACTTGAATGATGCCTTTCTTGACACCAGATAACCCTAGATTGCAAGTAATGAAAACACTGCAAGACAAATTGTGAGCACACGCAACACAGCAGCCAGCTAATTATCACAGCATCGGGTTTCCAGTATGATCCGGAAAGCACAGTCTTACACTAAGAGGTAATGGGCAAATGGGTAACCAGAACCCAAGTGAGGTGCACGGACCTACTCGAGCCTCAAATTACAGATCACATACTTCATGTTTAAATGTGAGCCTGAGTCCGACTCAGCCCGCTTTGTGGGTTTCCATCTGTTGTAAACGCTCTTTCCTTTCCAGCTACCTCAGTCCCCCGGGGCACGGTTCCGACCCGAGCCCGGTGCTGGGCGGGCGGGCAGGACAGGACAGGACGGGACATCCCGCACTGCCCGGGCTCCGCGGCTGCCGCTCCTAACCACTCCGCCTGTGAGGCAACAGGTTCCCGACCCTCGCCTGGCTCCCCGCCCTCAGCAGCGAGCAGAGCGGGCGAAGGATGCTCATCACACCCCATTTCGTGAGGTTTGGGGCACCGCCGAGGTGCTTCCCCCGACGGGAAATGGGGACCGGCAGCACCGCCGCTGCCGCACGTCCCCGCTGCCGCTCACCTCCGTCTCCATGGGCTCCACCTCTATCCCTTTCCATAGCTCCAGCAAGTGGGCGATCGGCATGCTGGGCGATTCCTGCCTGAGGACGGGATCAAGTGGAAGGTAGAAGGAGCGCGCGTCGGCCGCCGGCGAGAGCGGGAGCGAAGAAAGGAAGGTGTCGAGGGACGGGACACGGAGCCGAGCGGGACCGGGACCCTCCACCCACCCGCTCGGCAAAATGGCTCTGCGCTGTCCCCAGGGGAGCCGCAGGCGGGGCGCGGGCGCTCCGCAGNACCCCCGCCGCCCCGTCCCGTACCTCTTGGCCACCGCCACCGCCTTGGCTCGCTTTTAAGCTGGGGCGAAAGTTGCTGCGGAGGATGCTGCGGCGGCNCCGGGCCAGCCCGCAGCGCCCGAGGAAGCGGCGGGGCCGGGGACGAGAACGGCAGAGCGGCCGAGCTGGGGCTGAAGAGGCAACAGGGAAATTAGTCGGTTTATAACCACTATGTAGAATGCTGGAATCGAGATAGAGTGTGCAGCTAACAGAAGGATAGCTAAGGTTTACAAAGCCCAGCGTTATTCCAGTCTTAAAAAGAATTAACTATCACTTCCTTTACTATTTTATCTCTGTACTACGAAGCCTGTAATAAAGTATGTTTATTCACATGCCCTTTCCTTCTCCTTCAGATCTCAAAAGCTATTACAACCTTACTCAGCTTGACAATACAGCACATGCCCACCTGCCAGAGACCGCGGTTTATGCAGATATTGATTTAAATGCTCCTCAAATTTAGGACACAACTGCATTTTAACTTGTTTGGGCAACTTCATCAGGAACCAAAAGGTTTTAGTGTTAAATAAATCACTGCTCTTCAAAGAACCATTTTGGAACAAAGAGTCAATATGCAGAGTGTATTTTTCTTCTGTTTCATGCTCAAAATGACATAATTTGCTTCCATATAAGCAGTGCTGTACAAATGCAACACAAGCGTTCATTAATAACAAAAACTCTTCTACCAGTCTACAAAGGAACATTTGAGAAGTGTCCCTCCTCCAGTCCCATCTCAGCTTCCCCAAACTCTATTTAACATAAATAAGCTCCCCGTGAGTCCAAATGCTAAACAGAGTTAGGAAAATCAAATTCACTAACCAGAATAAAGAAAAAAAAAATTAGTCGTCAACCAGAGCTACAAACAGAGCCATGCATTCAGATACTGCTGAGAGAACTCAGTCTTTTAATTGTGTTAGAATGTAAACACTTTTCTTGACATCTGTGACAACACTTCAGCAACAACTTGTAACACCAATTATGCAGTTTCATCTGCTTTACAGTTTGAGCAATTAAATATCTAGATTACTGCCTTTACTCACTGCTCACCTAAAAAGTGTAGTGGGAGTGATGTTAATCACACAACAGACACAGGTCAGCAGCTGCAGTACCTGGCTGTAACACACTCCCTGGCTCTTGTGTCCTGTCCCTGTTTCTTCCCCAGCCACACATAAGAGGTGGAGCTCTTACCTTTAACTTGACATACAGGCACTCCCCCAACAGCCTCATAGCACTAATGACTATGACACTACAGCCAGGACCAAACACAACAAATTCAGAGCACAAGTCACACTTGTTTTACAAAACCCAGGGACCTTTATCAACCAGACATATTATCCCCCAGAAGATTGTACATGATTATATCACATTCCATCCTGATATTTAAAAACTGTTTAGCTCCAATTTACAGGACCGTATTTTAACCTTTGAGATACAAATCTTGGATGCTACAGGCTGAGAGCAAGAGCAAAGTGTCTGTGACAACAGGGAACTGGGGAAGTCCAGATAATCCCAGGGGAGGAAAATCCAAGGTTTGGGGTTCATTGCACTGTAGTGAAGTAAAAAACATGTGCACGCAGATCTAATGTTTTTACAACTTTTCCATGAAGTTCACTTAATTCTGGAGACATACAGTCACATGCTTCCTTAAGTATTAATCTGTTATCAACCTGGGACATCAAAACTCACAAGTTTATTTCCAGATCAGTTTGGTCCGTCTAAACATGCATAAAATAATAGCAAGGAAAAACAAGTGATAAAAACTTGTTATTGCTTTGACATACATACTTCAGTTATAAGCACGATACACATACTAGACTGCCTACACTCCTTCAGCACCAAGATGACTTTGACCCAAATTATATATTCAAAAATAATTGGACTAGCCAAAGCACGCATTCCATACTCCACTTCTTATCCCTACCTAACAAAGTGCAGAAATTTTTAACCTCAGCTCCAATGAAAATGTGAGTTTGGGTAATTTTCCCCTGCCCTTTATTTTGCAGCATCACAAAACCAGGAGTAGTCCACTTCCAAAAATACCTCATAAGGAGCAGAATAAAGAAATAGAAGGGAAGAGAGGGATGGAACATGGAAGCGAAAAAACCACACAAAAAAGCAGACAGAAATTCAAAGAAATTGGTCTCTGAGGACAAACAAGAAATCTGATCAGAGCAAGAAGTAGTTAAAGATTTTTTCCCTAAGAAAAAATGCTAGTTAACCACACTGACAATTTAGCAGAAGTAATATTTGCAGATATGCTAGCTGGGCTGAGAATTGCAAGGAGGTTAGTTCAACTTGCATCAAGAGAATAAAAGCATTTTTATCTCCTATGTAAGAAAGCTCTGGACTACTTGCATGGTGATTTTTCATCTATTTTTATCTGTCTCCTGAGTGGTAGCTAATGATTGCTGCCAGATTCAGAGCAGGGGATTAGACACATCAATATCCTGCTGGGTTACAGTAACTCTTGCACTAGCAGAAGATATACAAGTACAGAAGAAAGTTTCTTAAGAGCATTGTGTACAAATCACATGAAGATACTTTAATAACTTACATGTCTGCTGCTTTGTGGATAAGGAAAGGACTATTTCCCCATTTGATGCACAAAAGAGAAGAAGCAGAGAGAAATATTATTCTCTATCACTAGCTCAACACACTTCCAAGTTCATGACTTCAGCGTTCAGTTGAATGGAATCACCTCATGCCAAAACACATGCATTCATCTGCATTCAGCTTGAGCTCAAAGCTCACTCAAAGCTTGAGCTAGATAACCTTCTGCCTGTCCAACAACCACAAGAGATACTACTTGATGTACAAGTCAGCAAAAAAATCGTCTCTCCTTCAAAGGCATTCCCACCATCCCCCTCTGCATTTAAATACCTCTTCCTGGTTGCCACAGTACAAACATCACCTACTATTAGACTGGCTACACTGCCAGACCAGCATCACCTGCCCAACTTTTCTTTTTTCCCTTTTCTAAATTTCAATCAAGTTTTCACTCAAGTGAAAACTCCTTTCCTGCACATAACTTTTTGGGACGAGACTGACCACTTGCCTGTCTGCTCATCTGCAGCATTACACAAGCAAAATTTAAGCTTCATTTTCAGTAACTCCCAGGCAAACAAGAGCTACATGGAACATTTTCTTAATGGATATAATCCCCCAAATGCCAGTGCTGAAAAGAGATCAGGTTTCTGAAGTGTCAGTAGCATCAGTAAAAGTGGGAGGAATAAAACTGCCAAGAGCAAAGTAGTAACACTCCGCTGTCCCTTTCACATGCTGCACTAGAGAGCATACATAGAGTGCATTACTTGCCTGATGCCATTTTTGGCTGCTAAAGGACTCCTGGAAAGCCTTGAATGATCAACTACAAGAGAGCCAACCACTGATCATCCCCTAAACTCCAAAGAAATCAGACTGTGCAATGTGTGTTGAAGTTCCCCCAAAGGTCACTTAAGAGAAGAAAAAAAATCTTAGTAGAGCACTACCAACATTTCCTGCAGATTAATCCAGTTTCCCAAGGCACAAAAAAAAGGAATTTCTTTGGTCCTCTCTAATGGTTCCTGCTATGTACTGTAGCCAAAAAAGGATGGACCTGGGGCAGAAAGAACTCTGTCATACAGCACATAAACACATTTCAAGCAAGTAGTCATCCTGTAGCCTCTTTAATCTGTTGCATATTTGTACCTATGGAACAAGTACATGGGGAAGGATGCTTAATTGCCCTTTCTGTGAAAAAATTCCTCCTAATTGCGGGTTGCCTCCTCGAGGCTTTCCCGGACCGGTGCTGTCAGGGCACCCGCATAAATCGGGGTGACTCCCTCAGCCCACCTTCCATCCGAGCCCGGATAGTGTAATGTAGATCTCACCCAGAAAGCAGGAGGACTCTCCACTGAGCTGATTCCAGGAGGGTTTATTGCAGGGAAGGTAAAAGGGAAGGGTCTGGGGGGGGGGCACAGGAGCACAACCGCACGCTGGAGGGGAGCCAGAGGTGGGAGCCCAGAGCAAAAGGGAATACAGTATTCAACAGGGGGAAGGGAGGAGGGATCAGGGTACAGAGGGTCCACTCAGGTAGGGGCTCAAGGGCGGAGTTGGAGGGAATGGACAGAGCTTAAACCAATGGAAAGAACATATAGGAGGGATTCACAATAGAGGACCAATGGGGGAGCAAACAGGATAGCATGTTCTGGAACTGGGGAGTGAACAGGGTTTAACAGACAGATATAAATTAACATAACTGAGCACAGAACCATGGGAGTTTTCCACGTTGACTCTCCCTATCGTAGACAGTTGTCTCCCAAGGTAGTCTGCCTTCCTCCCCAACTCCCACACCTCATGTCCTAAATAGGACAAGACCAAGGCACGTTGAAAGAATACTTCGAAACACCTCATTTGACAGTGAACTGTTGGCACAAACTGGAGGAAATCACTCTAGAAATCCTGCTGATAGAGACTCTTCAGCTAAAGGATTTGGCACTCCATGATGAAGAAAATACTGCTGGCCACATACAGTGGCAGAAGGTGACATATAGAGACCATGCACAAGCAGAACCTCAATAGCAAAAGGAGAGGCCTGAGCACGTCCCAGTGACTGTGTTAGAGCCACACACACACCACCATCATGTGTATTCATCACGATGATACATCCATCAGCTGCTGCTCTAGTTTACCATAAAATTCAGCCTTATGGCAGGAAAGTAGAGAGCATGGTCTTCGAGGCTCATATGGGACCTCCACTGCACCATCCCACATGTGAAAGAAACATGCTGGGCATGACTAGTTTCCTATAATCTGTATAGTCAAGCTTGTGTTAAATGGATGAAATCTGTGGCAAATGGGTAAGTGGCAAATGCTAGAAGTAACTAGTAAAAGTAGGGCAGGTTTTAAAACACATCTATGCATCATTCTTTGATGGACAGAAGTCTAACTTGCCTATACTTTTTTGGTTTTATACTAAAGTTACCAAAAGCTACTCTTTCTGGTTGAAAGCAAATAAAATCCTTCACACTACTTTTTCTCAGTGAGAGCAGGTGTTGAAATGCTTTAAGCTCATTCCTAAACAAGATGAATACATTTCTCCTCAGCTTATTTGTTCAGTGTCTCAGCATTAAGTACTTCAAGCTCAGCATTTGGATAGCCTACCATCATTTGTCCAGAACCTGAGAGAAGCACAAAACAGTATCCACACACTGCTAATTGTGCCACACACAGGGGAAACAGTAGTGTTCACAACAATAGGAGAAGCATCCCTAGTGCTGCTAAAACAATTTACTGTTTTGTTGTGAAGTACATGCCTGAGAAACACAAGAGGAAACAGTGGCAGATAAGGCATTCAGTACTAAAGCAATGGGCATCTGCCCCCTGCAAAGCTCATAACTTAACATTTTCAAATTAAAATCATGTCTGCCGGGTCCCCTGAAATAAGAAATGCTCAAAACTGGGGAGAAAGCTTAATTCCTAACCTTTGCAATGGTCTGGCTTTACCATTTCTATTTAATGAGAAGGTCTAGACTGAACATTAAAATCAATATGCTTAGAGAGCAACAAGAGTAATTAAACTCCTTCAGTTTAAAGGGGGCAACAGACAGCTATTACAAACCAGCCTAGTGCCTCTGCTAAACAGGGATGAGGGCTATTAGGAGCTGTAGAAAAACAAACACTTTTCACATTTGTTAGTTATCTGCATTAAGGCTGCAGCTACTTAGTGCATTCTACATTAATCAGTTCTTAATACTGAATAGTTAAATATTACTGAATAGTTAAATACTGGAAGAATTAACTTGGAATAGTTCAGATATCTGCAGAAGAGCACCTCCTTCAGTACAGACATGGCTTAGCTAATGTCCCCAGTAGGGATAATTGGCTAGAACAGCAGAGACTCCACTCTGTTCCTACACTGAGCCATCAGTTTAGTTGAGGTATAATACTGGGTCTGGCTTCAATAGCCTGAGTGCCTCGGGGATGGTGAGCCAGTGCAGAATACTGGAAACAGCACCAAGTGACATCACATGGCATCAGCCAAGCTCCACAATCCACCTGAGTGCCACCTACACTAAACCAGGTGGAGACTGGTTTTTCCACAAGCCATTTGGGTACCTGCACCATGTTTGCACTGCAAACCTGCACAGCTAGGAAGCCTGCACTGACTTGCTGACAGTTTGCCCAAAATCCAAAGCCTGTTAGTCTCCTTACCGTGCAAGGCATTAACCACTCTCAGAGCTGAGCTGCCAAACACAGGGTAGCCTTACCTGCTACATCCTGTACCTAATAAAAAAAAAAAAAAAAAAGAAAGGACTCCTGTGGCAAGGATGCTGACCCTTAGAAACATTTACTCAAGGAATGTTCTACACAGGAATTCCCTGTGCAAACTTCTGGGATATTCTTCATTAAAGCTGTAATTCCCCATAATACAGTGGTAAACATCAGTTAAAGATGTTCAACAAAAGCTTTTCTGCTACAAAACATTACACTGACATTTGTGACTTCATGTTTTCATCTTACAAGCACAGAAGAGACTGTTTTCCCCAAAAAACACTGTATACAGTTCTTCAAGAAGCAGCTCACAATGCCCTAGTGCAAAGATTTCCAAGGACACATTCCCATCTCTGCTAGCTCCTACTGGAGCAGCAGTACCTTGGCTGAACAAAGAGGCTTCCACTTGCCTGCTGCACACAGCCACTTCTGTCAGAGGTCGGAGAGATGAACACAAACAGCTCCAGCCAGGCTGGATCAAGGCTTCTCAGCAGCTGCAGCACAGCTTGAACACTTACCACAGAAAAATTGAGGGGATGGGAAGGGAAAAGGACAGCCACATTGCCCTCAACTCAGGGCCAGAAAAACTGGTTTGGAGGCAATAAAGCAATTCAGGATGATGGGGGACAATGTTTGACACTTCAATTACTCTACCCGCCACACTCACTGCATCCAGAGATAATACCACCCCAACGTGTGGAAGATCAGACAGCTACAGAAGCTGAGCTGGGTAGCACCACTGACCTCTTGGCCCTGGTACAGTGGAAGCCATGTGATAGATAAACTCAGGGCAAGAACAAAAGTGAAGACATCATGTCTGGTCATTCTGACCGCTCTGACGAGAGAAGATGAAACAAGGACATCGCTGGCGCAGAAGAACATAACAGGGACTTGATAACCAAAAAGATTTTGTTACTAAGGGAACAGAGCAAAGGGGTCCCAGTGGAAATTTTTGTATGGAAGTTAGAGAACTATAAATACTGGTGACTCGTGTAATAAACTGGCTTTGCTTGCTTAGCACGATCCATGTCTCTCAATCCCCATACCAATGTACCCTTCTTTCGTCCCAAAAAAAACAAGAAAAAACTCTTCCCTGTCTCCTGAATACCATAGGAGTGGGACACATAGCAAAGAGATGGTAGCTGCAACCTACTCTCTCCAACTACTTAAACACTTCCTCACTAAAAGGAGCAAGAATAGCTTTGGTACCTCAACTGGATCATGCAGAAGCTGCAGAAACACCAACAGGAAGAGGTAACAGGGCTGCACTGCTACGAGAATCTCACTGGGGTGGGTGTGACTGCACTGAACAGGGTCAGAGCATCGGTCCTACTACAGCCTACAAAGGGCTAATTGTGCTCAAGAAATAAATGTAGGTCTTTAACTTTCATTGACCAAACAGACTGCTTTCATACAGGTCACTGTTTTCATCAGTAGTTATATTTAGAATTCCAAGCAAATTGTCAACTTAAGTACATAATGAAATTATTATTTTAGATCTAAAACAGCATTCTGGTGACAGAGCGCACAGGAACTAAGATTTTCATATAAACTTTCTAAATTAAAAAAATTTACAACTAAAAAGCTTACTTCCATAATTTTGTTTCTGTAACAGATGAGGAAACATTGTGGTAGCAAAGACATTAAGATTGCCTAAAAATACAGAGAAAGGACTTTAAGCATAATTCAGTAAGAGTAATGTTAATGTGATGTAGGATTACACGTCATAGAAAATCTCACAGTAATCTACCCAATAGCTGTGACACAGACATTTGAAGTGACTGAGGGCAAAGCTACTAGTTCATTTGTGGGCAGACTTTCAGTTTAGATCCTGCTAAAGATCTGCTTAAACACATGGAATAACTGAATTACAGCCTTCCTAAAAGAAGAGCTTTTTTCCCCCCTAATAATGAATGAAAAATGGATTAGTGTCAGGACAATGGACTTTATTCTTTCAGTATGTCTACCCAGACAAAAGACTCTCATCAAACCTGTACACAGGTGTGAGATTTTCAGCAACTACAAAGATATTTGAAGAAACAATGGAGAAACAAAACATCCCCATTAATAAAATCCACATAGAGCCTGAGGAAGCCACAACCTTGAGCAGAGGAAAGGATCTGAATATTTACAATTAATTTTGAAAGCATGTGCATGCTGCTAAGTTTTCACTCAGTAAACCATGATCTCACACACTAAGAACAGGAGTGAATCCAGCACCAACTGAAGTTGACACATTTCAGCTTCATAAATTCTTCTTTAAGGCATCTAACCTACAGTCTGGAAACTAATAAAGTCTATTCAACATAAACAGCACATATTCTCCATTATTACAGCAGCTTTGCAACATTGAGTGTCTTTAGCATCATAGGGAATTATTACCTCTCAAACAGAACATTCAAATCAATAAAGACTTCTGAAAGTATGCACACAAATTAAATCAGAAATCAAGAATTTCTAATCCAAAACCAAATGCCAATATGATTTCTTCCCCTTCAAAGAGTTCACATTTGTTTTTTTAGAGATGACTTTAGCTTGAAGGTGAGATGGACTCTGCAGGTGCTTGATATCCAATTCTGGTAAAAAAATCATACTCCAAACTGTGTTAATTTCTCCAGAGTTTTGAATTTTAAGCAGACAGAAGTAACAGTTTTTTAGTTTTCTATTTTAAGCATGTGACATGCTGTATTTTCATTACTTTTTCCAAATGAATACCACAGTAGCTGCTTATTTTTATAGACAAGTATGAGATAACTGAGATTCAGATTTGAATATCTGAGCTCAAGAAATGAAATATATTATGGGTGATGATTAAAGGCTGTTTGATTGTAGCCCAGCCAGCATCTGTCAACTGTGCAACAGCAGAAAGACTGCCCCCTCATCGTGGCAGTTGTCATTAGCAAAGGCAAGGGCAGAGGGGAGAGCTGGGGACAGAAAGCAATAGACTAGAGCTAAAATCCTCTAATGCTGTGAGACTGAACAGAGAGCCAGGCTACACAGCACAGCTGTATACCACCCCCAGGTAACTCACATTTCATATTGCTTTCAGGAAGTTTTAAAAGGCCAGAAAAAGCAGATTATTGGGCAAGTTAAAATCAAGCTGCACAAGGGACCAAACCATTTAACACTTCCAGTGCCCACTAGCTGAGAGACACCAGCTGTAACATAGCAACTCTTTCCAAAATAGACATTAGAGGTCAAGTATATGCTTTCCACAGCAATATCACTGAGATGCTGTTACATTCACAAACCAGAATTCCCACCTACTCATGGGGTAGAAACACACAAGGCTGGGATGGGGTGTCCACAGGTGAGCGCATTCTGCCACACAGCCAGGCTCCCACGACACAAGGTACACCAAGAAGGCCCAGACAGAAACAACAAGCCTGCCTATACACTTTCCATACCATTTACCACTTTTCAAGACAAATAAGTCAGGAAGGTATGTGCTAGCAGCCTATCTCTAGGTGCCCTTCTCCCCACTCCTGAGAAGCGGTAATGAAATGGTGCTACTCAAAGCCACTTTCCCACCTTCCCAGGTCAAGGTGCAGCAGTACCACAGCCCCAGGAGCCTGTAGGGATGGTGTGCTTCCACACTCACCATCCAGGTAACATTACTTTCCTGAAATACAGCGATACCAGCACAAGCTCCAGAAGACACCACAGCCACAAAGGCACTGAAGGCTTCTACACACCCCGCCTGCACTAATTTAAAGCCCCTCCTTCATGTAACAAGGATCAGCTGGGTGAGGGCCACCTGGAGGAGAGCCACCTGCTCCTAGGCTCCAGAGGGAAAGAACAGCACTCCTGTTAGTGCTGGCAGCACTTTCCAGGAACAGCTTTCTGGCAAGAAGGGAACAGTTGCTGCTCTTGATCTCTTGTTGTGGGTTGGACACACATCCTGCCCTGAGCAAGGCCGGAGAGTGTTTGTAGTGCAGGAAATGCAGAGAGCTGTGTGGTCTCACATCTGACCCACAGGGCTGTCAGTCAGATGAGCACTGCCTGACTGATATTTTGATTTAGATGCATATTAAATTGTAGTAACTTACTTACAGTGGGGTTTTTGTTGCTAGCAAGAATGATTGAGAGAAAGAGGGTACAACAGAATAAATACCAGCTAGTAAAAAACCCTGATCTTTTAAGATATGGATTTCCTGTGTCTTCTTTTATCATCCATTTGCTATCTTTCCATCAAGAGAGTTTGAAAAGCTCTGGAACAAGTATAGTATATTATTTGTTTGAAAATTAATGGGTTTTTTTGTCTGTAAATAAAATTAAGCCTGCAGTAGAATTTTATATTTCTCTTATATTTGATGTTCCCTTATATATTATGATTATATATTATGATTTCTATGTTCTGCTTCAAGAACCATTGTGTCCCTAACTTGCTTTTGTATTTCTCAAAAAATTTAATGCCCAATTTATGAAGCAAGGCATGAAAAGCAAAAGCTTACCAAACTTGCTGTATGAGTTCTAATCAATAAAAGCTTATTTAAAAAAAAAAAAAAACCAAACAGTCATTCTGCAAGAATAACAGAATTTATTATCATGAATTACTTTTAAAGCAGCTTCCAAAGAAGTTTCAAGGCCTCACACACAGCTGTTCAAATAAGCCTGACCACCAGCTGGCCAAAGACTTAAGAAGAGACAAAAAAAACAAACCAGGCTTGCAGCCGTTCCACAGCAGTACTCAGCCAGAGAGTGCAGGGCAATGGTGACCAGAGGCAAACCAGTCTCAGATTGTGCAAATGAGGCACAATTCTCCTTGGAAAGAAAATTCTGCAAAAGCAGTCATGCTGCTAGATTTCAAAACAAAGCTCCCTTGGCCTCATTAGAGCCTTTCTAACAGACATGCGGGGCTCTTGGCTGCTGTTACCCACTAGACCTGCAATTTGCTTTTCAAACTTTAGCAGATTTGTATAAAACTGAGGTAGTGGCAGAAAGAATAATAGCAACACATTCAAGTTCAGCTGGATTGCACAGTCTCTCAAGTCAATTCAAATCTGGAACAGGGTAAACGTCCCTCACAGCATTTTCATCTATACTCAATAAGCAATAAAACAAAATGGAAGGGATAATTCCTCCCTCATTTCCCAACTTCACTTAACACATCCATACTCATGTTCATTCTCTCAGAGGTCTAGTATTTCCCCACTCTCTAGCTTTGTTATGCCTATCTGGGTCTTCAGGGTTCAGTTAACTCCCACACAGAATGATTGCCTTCAGCTGATTTTTGGAGAATGAAGTTGGGAATTAACCCTAAATGTTCATCTGTTCAGCTAACCTGGACCATCCCATAAGTGCCACTGGTAAGGACTTTTAGGACCTTTATAATGCTGACAAAAGTCCTGTGCACCTCCTCGCAGGAGCTCCATATTCAACCAACTCTTCTCCACAGGGAATATCCCCTTGCCTTCTCCAACAGCAGATTGAACCGATCTCTTTGGGATACAGCCTTTGACTGGAGTGAGCTCCAACTTTCCACCTCTGTGGGCTTTGCACATTGGACTGGCACTTCAAGGGACACCACACCAACCTGCTGTCACCCTCGTGCTTCCCAGGTGGTTGCCAGGTGTGGGCTGTCTGATACCTCATGTGACAAGTGCACAGCGCCCAGGCCATGCAGCCCATTGCTGTGGAAATTTTCAGTAAATACACTGAATTTCTTTCTATCCTCTCGGCTAGAAAGCATTTTAAAGCTTTTTCAGGAGGCCGTTATCAAGCTCAGTGAAGAGGAACTGGATTCTAGATTATTTGCATTGCAGAACAACATCCCTTGTAAAATTAAAACAAACAAACCAACAAGCACACAGGAAGACAGAAAAATAATGTTCACCTATAACAAAATAATTACAAAATAATGAGCATTCAGATTAATTGGCATGGACTTGTTATTGTATCTACTGAGCTTACCCCCAGTACTTTTCTACCCCATACTGCATTGTTTTATATTAAAATGTTTTCTAGGAAGCAAACAGACAGAAGTCCATTGCAGAATTTGCATTTCCTTTTCAGTGCTGAAGATTCACTGTAATCTTTTTTCCCTAGAGACACTTTAACCATACTTCCCACACTCCATACCATGTGTCCTTAATTGTTATTTTCTGAATGGAGAATCACCTCAGTCCTGCTGAAAACTGCCTAGTCTTTCATAAAACATCTGAAATTTCACCAAGATGAAGAGGCAATTAATGACTGTGGGTAGTGTCTCAAAAGATCAGCAGATGGATAGGAGTCCCAAGACCCAGTCTTGTCAGCAGAGTGCTGATTTGTGCAAAGGGAAAGAACAATAAAAACACTTGATGCAATCCAAACCAGACTGTTCTGTCAAGTGAGGGACTTTCATGTGTGGCGGGAAATGTGAATCCTCTTGGGGAAAAAATGGAGCTAAATAAAGGATCCCTACATTCCAAGTGAGTGTTTAACTCCTTAACCAAAACAAAGTGTCACCTCACTGGCGATGTTTTCGTATTTGTGTTGCTTTTTTGCACAATTTCCTTATATCCAAATTTCTTAGGGTATTTGTACTTTTTGAATCCATTGCAATGCTATGCTTTCACTCAACATTAGCTGGAGTACTTTTCCACCTCTCTGCATCAAAGGTGTTACTCTGTCTCACATCTTCAGACTTCTTACCAAAGTTGTCACAATTTAAATGTCAGTTTAACATCCCTAAGTAATCTCACAGAACAGTATCACACAGCATTACCTAACAGTGAAAGCTGGTTTAGATCCCACCTATGTTAGCTTTGAAAATGAGCTTTAAGTCCAAGTAAGACCATTAGGATCAAAGTATATTACAACTAGAAGGTTATAAATTGAGGTTAACCACCAGAAGTAAGCAGGAATATCTGTCAAGTAAAGAAGGACTCTTCAATCCACTGTTCAATCCCAATCAAGTGAAACTGCTATGTAAATCATCGTAATCCAGTCTGAAATCGGTGTCCAGTTAGGACTGGGACTGGTTTTACACATGCTCAAACTTTCCTAGACCTTTCCTAGTATCACAAAGATACAACAAAGGAAAATTATGCTTAGGGATCCTCAAAAGTTTTTAAATTTAATTACTTGCCTGAGGATTCTAGAAACAGGACTTGAAACTGAGTGTCAGAAGTACCTTTATCACATGATCTACATTTTCAGTGTTAGATAGAAATACAGCAAGGAAAATGCATTTTGTTTTAATGATTTGCTTGACTTCATACAGACCCTACACACTGCAATCAGATTTTTTTTTCTATGTAGATGAGTCTACATCTTGCATAGATTTCCTCAAATGCTGCAATATATTAGCATCAATCTGATTTGTTAAAAAATATTTACACACTTCAGAAGTTTTCAAAATAGGAATAGAGACTCTTGTATGTGCTGGAGGGACTGTTCTGATGTATGAGCCACTGCTTCTAGAAATCCATTTAGGTACAGATTCATAATGTCTTAATGATCTTTCTTGAAAAAGAAGTTCTACTAATGTAATGAGAAGATCATATTCTACTCCCTTCCTATTGTACCTGATATCCTGTGTCAACCATTATAAAAACAGGAAACCTTTGTTCTTGGTGAGATGCTTCAAGAATTATACTTCTGCCAAGACAGTCATTAGCCCTTGTGGTAACCTCCTGCATATAATGGACTCAGTGAAATGACCTCAGGAGTCACCTGTAAAGCCTGAGCTGGTTTCACTCCTCACATTTAGGAGTGGAAAAATAGAAGTCAAAGCTCACTAGTAAACCAGTCCTGTACATAAAGATTTGTAGATTCGCAGCAGAACAAACAACCTTCTGGACTGGTCAAACAACCTTCAAATGTTTCAGCAGATCCTGCACTTCTATGAAACCAAATCTGGAATTACATTGATAAAAACTTCATGCTAGCAACCAATATCTGCTACATATACCATTTCTAGCCTATAAACCTGTACAAAAAGACAGTTTCACAGGGACTAGAACTACTTTGCAGATGACATAGGCCCAATTATAAAATTCCTGGACACATTTTGTTCTGCCTAGTTTAGTTAATTGCTCTGATACACTGAAGAATGAAATCCAGCACTTTTCCAAATAAGGGCATAGTCAGTTTTTCAGAAATTGAGTTTGTGTCATTTCCCCAGAGCTTATTAAAAAGTATTCCAGTTAATGCTTTTGTTGAGGGCTTTTGCTTGGGTTTTTTTATGACAGTTAGCTATATGTGCATGTCATTTTGCAATGGTTTCCACAACAATTCTGCAATGCTTAGCTTAGTATACATGTTCTTAGGCACCTTGTTCAATAAAGTAGATACCCATGAAGTTATTAAGTATCTCTAATTTATTCTTTGATTTTAATATCATAATGATTGCTGATCTGTGTGTTGTGTAATGTGGAAAAATTATATTTGCTGTAGCTACCTTAATAGTGAATTTGCATTATCTCAGCTTTTAAATTGTTCCAAAAAAGTAGTTTTATCTTAGAATTTTGCTGGTTTTGAAACCCCTAGGTTCTACCTCATATTTAAAACCCGTTGTTATAAGTACTTCCTTTTACTGCTTCTACTGGAAATAATCCTAAGTATTTGATGGATTAAATGTTCTTGAAATAATTATACATTTATCATTTCTATAGGTCACCAATAATATCCTGTACACAGCTCTGAATCATCATTCAGTTCAGTTAACTGGAGTTTGAGGAATATTATTTTCTCATGTCAGGATATTCTGACCTGAGTAATTACTGGTACAATTTCCACTCTAATATCACAAACCCCATTATGAGCAATAATACAGCTCCTCTACATACTGCTGAAAGAAAAGAATATTATCCATGTTGAGTAGTATATGAAATAGTATAATTTCCAACAGTGTCTCTATCACCTGTCTGTTACTACTGGAGAGGCAAAGACTTACTTGAATAATTATGATTTCTCAGTATCATTAAAACCAGAAAAATGTTGTTTATGATATCCTAAGTAATTTGCAAAACACTATTTAAAGCTTTGCTGCAATTTGCCTTGAGACACTACTGTGGCACAGTGACTAGAAGTTTCCTACATAAAGCAATTTAAAGCATTTCTATGAGTGTATTATCTTGCCATACAACATGACCGAGTAGCTAAGTCACGCGGCTAAAAACAATCCCAGGCAAACAGCTGCCCCGACTTAGATGTATATTTAATTACTAGACCTTTCAGACAGCACTTTCCAAACAGTTTTAACAGAGACAGTTTTCCTCCTTTGTCTCCTGTTCTGCTTGGTTCCAGCCAGAGAATTCTGTTCCTGGTTCCACCGCAGATCACCAGTGGAGTCAATTAACTATATTTGGCCCAGCCTATTCATTGCAGTCATGCCTGTTTCACAAAATAAGCAAACAGCGATTAAAATTTTCTACAGTTCTTCTTTCTACTTCTTTCTCTCCAGATGTAAATGACTGGATAAATCCCTGTGAGTCTGCCACCTCTTTTCAAGTCTCTAACACTCAGAGACCTAGAATCAGGAGTAAAACATCCACCAAGAAGACCAGTCCCTCCAAGTCTCAAAGTACTTCCTCACAGTAGCTCTCAAAGAGCAGAATTTATTCTGAAGAAAATCTCATACCTCTAACAAAGCTTTAGGGAAAAAAGCCTGCAAGTGCAACAGGCTTTGCAGACAGAGGCTGCAGGGAGCATCTCAGTCTTTGGGAGAACTTGATAAAAGAGCTTATTTTGCTTGCTAAGTAGGAAAACTTGTGAAGCAGGAAAGCCTTCTAAGGGGCCAGTGTTCCTAGTTGGTGGGTACTTCACAGAAAGAAGTCCTTCGGGACAACTGGCAGCACAGCTTTCCACCAGCTCCAGCATACAAGGTTTTCAAGGACAGCAGTGATTCATCTCCACATGGGCAATGCAAGTTGTCTGGGGGAATTGGAAGTCTTATAAGAACTGTTTGAAAATGCATGCTGACTTGCCTTGTTGTTATAAATTAATACATTATGAAAGTAGATACATGGCACATTATTTTCAGACTCTGTTTCTCCTGAAGTCATTTTATTTGTGAAACAGCACCTGTAGGAACAAAACATTGCTATTTATAATTCTGCTCTCTGTCACATAAACAAATCATCCGCCAAATTCCCAACAATACTGTGTAACAAAACAGAACAAATAATGCTGCAAATCTAATTTAAGCTAATACAGGCAGCACTAAATGAGGTTCTGGTCATGGCTGATTTGACTTCGCTGTAATCTGCGCAAGTCACTTGGTCCTTTGGTTTCTTTCCCTCTTCTGTAAAATCCAGAAGAGGAAGGCTAATGTAAACAAGGCAGAAGTTCAGATTAGAAGTACAAGTAGTCTCAGAATTTCAGAACTGAATTGTCTGAAATATTAATGTTTTGATCCAGCTACAACAGAACAATGCACACCTCTGCACTGTGATATTCTTGGAACTGCAAATATCTTGGCTGCATTGGGGATATTTTCTGGTGGTTGCTGCAGTCTAGAAAGGGCTCACTGGGAAATAAAATTCAGACCTGTAGAAAATGGTTGGCTTGAAAAGTTGTTCTCCCAGGACAGAAATACAGCCAATGACCACAGTGTGTATGGTCAACTGAGATTCTGAAATGTTCTGGATGGATCCTGGAACAAATCAGCTATTTGGCCAACCTGGCCATCCAGTATGTTAGCTTGATTGAGAGTCTTCTCTTCTAACCAAATCCCACTTTTCACTTGACAAACTGGAAAGATTTCTCAAAAGTAAAATGTTTCCCAAAAAGTCACAACTAGCAGAATCTGGAATTGCTTATTGTCTCATATAAATAACACCAACTGTACAATTTTCTCTATTTTATAAACTACCCTGAAATGCTTCTGAGAGCAGGTCACAGGGTAGCTAATTCCAGAAAACATATAAAGTCTGGAATAAAATTTGGTAATAAACTGTCTGGTGCAGTCAGGCTGCATCATAGCATGCTCTCTATCTCAGAGTCTTTACCTCTGATTCTCTGTGTGGAATAAAGAAAATGAAAACAAAACTTCCTATGGAAATGTAACTACTTTTCTAAGGCAAAACTACTTCATTTCAGATGGTTTTCTCTGCAAACCTTTCTGCTGTTACTTGAATGCAAATTCCCATTGTCTTGTAATAGCAATGTTCTTTAATGAAACTGAAGTTGACTGTGACATTTCAATAAATATTTATGTAAATTATGTCTTCACAAAGAGTGACTACGAAACACAACCTCTCAGCCTAAACTTGAATGATGCCAAAAAACCTAGAAGAGAAACATGCTGTTACTGAAAGCAGGGAGATGAAACAGGAACTTTATTGTCAGTCATTCATAATGATGCATAGGTTAGGGATTAGCAGTCTTTCTGTGATTTATTCAAAATTTGCCTTAGTGCAATAGGACCCCCAAGTGCTACACATGGAGCCAATAGCACTGGGCTCCTGTGTTGTAAAGAAACTGAGGGGGAAAAATATGTTAAGCAAGTTTCTGAAAAACAGCCTGTGCAGCCTCTCCTCGCCACCACGAGGCAGGAATCCAGCTAGCTCGCCCCTTTGTGGCGGTGGGAGCCACACGAGAGGCCGCCCCAAAACCTCCCCTGAGGCTTCGGTGGCGGTCAGGGCAGCTGAGTGGGTTCAGCTGCAGAGAAAAGCCACCAGAGTCCCGAGATAAAGAAAGCCAGGAGCCGGACACTCCGTCAAGGTATTCCAAAGAGTTTTAATCTCCTTGAAGGGACAAGACGAAATGGACCACACCCAAGGCTCAGCAAGAGCTTATCAAACCTCTGACTCAGGGAGGTGGGTACATAGGGATGACAATATGTTTAACTGAACCAATAGGGAAAATATAGGGGTGGGAGAAAACCCACACAAGAAACCATACACGGGGGACAAGGTGACTGGCACAGAAACCTCGAGAACAAGCTGGGGAGGGAAAACTTAATTGACATGAAGGGGGGCAGGACAACTGGGAATGACTTAGCAGAAACAGGGGGAAGGGAGGGAGGAGCAGGCTGATGGGCACCTGAGTGGCGGGGAAAAGGGGACAAAAACCACTATAAGGGGAAGGGACAGGGGGAACAAGGGGCAAACCACCATCTCAACCTAACTCTACAACCCTCTCAAAATACAACAGCGAAAGAGTCAGGCAAAATCAAACAAAACACACACCACTACAAGTCTCAGCCTAGTTTCTTTCTGTAAATCTAGCCATGATGCTACTTCAAATTTCATCTGAAGTCCTTGGCTAAATGGAAATAGTTTTATTCTGATTCCTCTGCTACAAAGTATTAGTATTACCCGAAATGGCAGCTTTATTACAGCTCAGTGAATCTTGTAAAAAAGATAAATATAGTACAAAGCTTACAAAGATGGGTGATACTAAAATCATTAAAAATTGCAATCATAAATAATTGAATATCTGTGCTGTGTGATTTAACTAAGTGGTCTTTGAATTACTTATGTTACTGAGCTCTAAAGCACTGGAAAATTCCCAACATTTTCTGAGTTAAGCAAACATGATGAACTAAGCATATAAAATCTCACTATTTCTTTTTCTGAGTGCTTGTTGTTTTGTTGGTTTATTTGGTTGTTTGTTTGTTTTGTCTGTCCAGTGTACTGGAAGTCACTGGCTTCTGAATCAGTTCCTATTGCATTATCTAAAGTAAAGTTTTGTCTCCTTATAGCCATCACAATTGCAAAATCTGAGAATAAGTTGCTAAGAAATTGCCATTGTGATATAGGTGCCACACTTACTTTCTGATTTCACAATGACCTATAATGACATGGTGCAGTCAGATGACCAAAAACCATTAGGATTGGAACAGGAGCTCATTAGAAGCTCTTTATAAAGAAGGCAGTACTTTTACAGAATAACAAAGCAGCAGCTTTTTCTTTCAAAATAGCTAATAAAATTTTCTCCTGAGAAACTGTGATAAATATCTGCAATTTAAGTTTGTGTAATTCCCCCTGATTGACTCTAATGAGTCTCAATTTGTCTTGTAAACTGAATACTTAATTGCTGTGTTCAAAATGACATCAGGTTATTACAGTGTTCAGTACATCTAAGCCAAAAAGTTATTAACTGGCTGATTTGCAAGCCTAAAGGGACTTCAGCATCTCTATTAGATAATATATTATTTATAATTTAGGGTTATGGAATTAGCTCTGTCTGGCTCCCTGTGGCTTATAAAATAAGTTGCCAGTAATTAAAATTTCCACCACTGACCACTAGCGGCTTCCAGCAGAATTCAGCTGGAGAAGGGGAAATGCACTGAACACTGCTAAGGAAACGTTAAGAGATGGGTGAGAAAAAGCATGTGTGCTTCTTGTGAAATGTGGGAGAATTTAAGTATGAAAAGCATAAAATCTCATTTTATGAAACTCAGCTTCATCTGGCACCTTGCTCTGCAAGGTCCTCCCTCTCATCATTTTGTTCTGACATTCCCCAGACACTTGGATATGTACTGCTGAGGCTCATCCATCTGGGTGAGGAGGAGGAGTTTCAGCACCCGGTGCTCTCCTTCCTCGCCAGGTCGGTTATTCCTTCACCTGTCAGTTTTTGGGGCAGCTTTCTAATAGTCTATGTCACTTATCCCAACAAGATAAAATTCATTGCAAAAGACAACACCCATTGTGTTTAACATACAGCTGAAAGTGCTGGAGCTGTTTGCAGGAGTCAGCAAGTGAAGCAGTGGTCCCAGCCACAGGACAGGAGGTCCCTTGCACTCTCCCCTTGCAGGGTCAAAGAGGGACAAGGACTTCTTCCTCCTCTCTGAGCATCCAAACCATCAGACTGAGGGGTCTTTTCTGCACAGGCCTTCTCCAAGTCTGTCCTTGTGAAGCTGTGAAGAAAACTGGCTAGATTGCCTGAAGTGGGGAGAAGTCCTTGCTTCTCACCTGCTACAAAACCTGCTTCAGCAAGTTCTCCAGAGGCCTTCTGTAGCAGCAGAAACCTCTTTGGGATGACTGGAAGAGTGTGACTGTGCCGCACAACTAAGCAGTGCTGATTTATGCTAACCAGTGCTGTCTGCACTCCTGCCAAGAATGCCATACCTGTTTTATCTCAAAAGGCTTAGGGAGGGCTGCACCAGAGCAGCAGGACATTCGTCCTTGCCACCCTGGAAAGAAGCTGAATGTAAGACTCAGTCCAGCTATTGCATGAGGCATCTCTCAGCAGTGCTGCTTATTTCACACCATGTAAGCAAAAGGAGCTCAGCTGCTTAAACCAGGGTTCTGACCACCGTAGGGACCACATGTTCTATTACCACCAAAAGCCATGATATTTTTAAGCATTTAGACTTCAGTTACTTTTCCAGAGCTAGGGAGGATGAAATGGTCCTCTGCAGACAGCAAGTACATGGAAGTCTTATTTAATCTGTGAGACTTAAAATTGTCATCAGATTTCACGCTGAATTTCACTTGCAGAGGGAATGGTGGCAGAGCTAAGTAAGAAAACATACCCCAGTTTCCTTGTTCTCCCATCTGCCCAGACAGACCAGGCTAGTCATGCCATATTTCTGTTTAAGTAATTGTGGAGGCCCCAGACTCTTAACTAGTTTAATAAGTATCAATTTTCCCCACCTTTTTAAACTCAGTTTTTGAGATATTGTTCTTGGTCAGTCGTAAGTGTGAAAGCAAGTCTGTTGATCAGCCAGGCTGGCCAAAAGCCAGGTGCCAAACACATAACAAATAAAGGATTGAAAGCTATTCATCAATACACCTACCTTCTTTCAGACCTGCAGGGTTCCTTGCAGTCAGAATCCTTTGAAGTCATAGAGGGGGGAAAACAGGGAGGGAAAATAAGTGTTTATTTTGAGAATATTTTGTCCATGAGATTCAAGAAATTTTTCTCTCTTATAATATCTGTGCCTTCAATTACTCTGCAAGATCAAAAGCACGGTCCATTCATCCCTCAAGTCACTAAGGATAATGAAGGGAATCAAAGAGAAAACAACACAAGGCATTGGATATGAGAGGGTAGTTTCTGTCCAAGAGCTATTTTATTACAGTGATTATCCTGCAGTAGGCTTCAGAAATGACAAGCTGCTCACTAAATCCCGTAGAAACTGTGAGACTGAAATCTCTGAAGGTATCCAGGGCCTGAAGGATAAAAAATAAGTCAGGGGCAGCTGTTATGTATAAAACAACTGCCTGCCTCAATAGGATATGAATATTCTAAGCCTCAAACATCTGGGAGTCTGGGAGACAATGAAGTGGTTCCCACTTCACACATCGGTCCACCAGCCTCCTTGCTCATAAATCCTTGACAAATGCATACCCCAGGCATTTAGCAAATATCTGAAAATTAGGGTTTATGAGGAGGGGCAGGCCCTTCACGTTGCTTTTTGGAACAGAAGCCCACAACAGCTGGCACTGGTAATTGCTAGCACAAATCATCTGGCTATGTGCAGCCTTCATAACCTAAGCTGTGAAATCTTGGTAAGGGAGATGGATCTGTGGAAGGCTGATGGGCTAAAATCACAGCAGTTGGGGGACAGCTCTTCCAACCTCTGCTAGAAGTACACACAGCTTCTCCAGCCTCAGCTGAGTACTTTGGATGGAGAGAAGCCCCTACAAGGCTGACAGCAGCAAGTTTTATTCAATACTAAGAAGTAAGTGATGTAACAGCAGGTACCTGCTGGGATGCGTCATGCTTGTTTATAGAGATTGTAATTGTTACAAGGTAATTGCTGTGCTTTTAATTCTTGCTAATTTTGTTTTGGCTCATCTCTCCTGATTTGTGCGCAGAGCACAGGTCTCTAACACGAACAATTGTGTGAGTTATGGAAAAAACCTAAGCAAACAGCATCTTTTCTGGTAAATGAGATGTACTCTGAAAAGTATTTCTTGTAAAACAGCACTGTGATTTTCTCCAGCTTGCTTAAGAATTTTATAACACCTTAAAATTCTCATCAAATACAGTCATTTTTACTTCTTTTGTTTTATAAAAGATTACTGATAATCCTTTAGAGTTAGCAATGCAAATGAATGTCAGCACTCTGATTTTCGTGCTGAATGAATTGATGTATTGATTTACACCACCAATCTGTGGGCATGATTGGGTTTGGCTGCCCCTGAGGTCTATTTAATCCTCCTCCAACAGTCTGTGATGTTCCAGTACACTTTGGGGTAAGGCATAATAAAAATCACAGCACAAATACAAAATAATCTGCCTATCTCCCACATCAGGTCTCAGCCTGTCCACAAAACTTATTCTTCAAAGAATGAGAAATTCAAATCCTTTCTAAAATTAATTATTTGTATCAACTCTGGGTGATGTATGGCAGCTTCATGGAACAAGGAATATTTACAGGAACAGGAGGCATGCAGTGACCCTTGTGAAGGAAGCTGCCTCACCAGCATGAGTCTGAATTTACAGTAAGTACAACATTCCTCATCAATTGCTCCATTCCTGGGAAAGCAACTTGCAAAGTCCTGACAATTTCTCGTTGCATCATCAGGCATCAATAACACTGTTAGCAGCACCATTAATCTTCTGTGGCCTTGGCTTAACAGTGCTCAGTGCCAGATCCAGAGCACAGCTGACTGAAGCAGAACCACACCAGAACTGAGGTGCCCAAATTTAAGAACCCATTCTGGTCAAAATCCCTCTTACCAACCTGCTGCTTTGCAGTGGTAGATACCTAGCCTGTCCCCCTTGGTGGGCCTTGATTTGCAGTATATTAACACGCTGCATGGACAGTCCTGCCCCCACTCCTCCTTCCAGTCAGCAACAGCTGCAGCACAGACCTGCACTCTCCAGTCACTGAGGGTGCAGAGTAGGGACTCAGCCAGAGGTCTGTACCACTTCCATTCCAGCCTGTAGAGGTAGCTTTGCCTATCCCTTGGGCAACTGCAACCAGCTGCTGCCCCCACTAAGAACAAGAGTGATGGAGGCAGGTCCCCTCTGCTTCTCCCATCTCCTGTTGTGGTTGGCAGTGGCAGATCAGCTGTTTGCTGGTAGGGAGACACAGATGTGACCTTAAACACAAGACATGTATGAGAACGGCTCAGCACAGGCCATGAAGAGAGAGAAAAAAACAACAGAGAAAAAAGAATCTGCCCATGCCCCAGGAAGAGGAGCTGTCCTTGGAAAAGGGACACACATCCATGCTCTAAGCTACATGCCAAGCGATTTAGCATGAGAGAGCACATGGACTAAGGCTATGAACAAGCTAAGTCCCTTTGTAGAGTTGAGTAGTGTTTTAAACCACTGAGACTGCACACACAACATCTCTGCTGGAATTTAGTTAATTTATTCAATGATGCAGAAAAGAAAACAGGACCCATCATCCCCAGACTGTGCTGAATTTTCAAGGTTGAGAGAATTTATATTGCACAAAGAAGTGAGTGAAGCTTTTCAGAACTGAAGTGAATTTTATGGCTCCCAACATACCTTTGTTTACTTCTTTTATTTAAACTGCCTTAATCCAAATCTTGAAATTATACACATTCTGATGGAAAGCAACTGACAAGGCTCACAACTGGCTGTGAGCCATTGCTAGAGAAAACACAAAGGGCTGGACATGATCTTTGGTTTGAAGTGGTGATAGCATTCATTCATCTGCTCTCTTGACTGCCCAGATACAGACCTTAAAGCATCCCTTAAATATATCCCTTAAAACTTCATAATGTCATGGCACATCTCTGTATAAAAATCAGTAGGTAGCTTTTAAAAGACATTTGTATCTTCCCAGAAGTAAAGCAGATGGGTTTGCCAAATCCTAAGCACAAGTAATCATATACATAGTGTTTTATTGCTACTACTCAAAAGTTCACAGTAGAAAATTTAATTATTTAATCTGTAATAAAAAGTATGTGGGTGTGGGTTCTTTAAGGCAAACATGGTACTTCAGGTATGTCCCTTTAAATGGGACTTCATTTTAGCCAAGCTTTTCTTTTTCTCAGTCAATTTTTACTCAGTTGCTGGCATGTTGTCTCCCTCACTCATTTTGGATTATGTTATTTTCTCCTCAAAGTTTTAATACTTAACAGCTCCTTCACATTTCTTGCATTTGAAAATGAGACTGAAAAAATGCATGGAATCCATACTATCTACTCTGCTGCAGAGTTTGGTCATTTGTGACTCATGTGCATATCTGCTGACTCCTTTTGGCAAGAGTCAGCTTTACCTTTGACTAAGAAACAGGACTGAGGAATTAAAGCAACTGCAGAAAAACAGCCAAACCCAGCAATCACTCCTTTGACAGACCATAATAATTGTCTGGCCATTAAAATAAATATCTGAGTTTCAAGAAAGGCCAAAGAAACTGACTACATTCTGGAATGGAAAGGTAACAGAGCATTAAATGTAAGGCAGAGAAACAGGGACAGTAAAAAAAAGAGAGTAAATGGTTTCTAACACCCTCAAAATAACAAATTTGTTTCTAATACTGCATTTCATGTTTTCACAGTAATATTATTCTCATAAACAGATGGTTCCTTGAGCCATATTTGTCTTTCTTTGAAACACAATTTGAGACACACAGATGAACACAGCACTTCGGGGAAGAGGTCATCAAAATTTGGTTCCCTTTAGAAATATCCACCTTCGTAGCTTGTTACTCATCATTATGGGGTAGAGATGCACTATTGCCAACATCTGTACTTTTTACTGAAAATCCTGTAGTATTTATTGTTTCATCTATAAAAAGATGTTTCTTGGAACAAAGTGATTATTTGACAATCTTGTTTTTATATACAAGTGGAGGCACTCACAAGTAGCAATGCTAAATGCTCAAATACAACTAAAAATTAGTAACATATTTCTAGGGCCTAACATTCTCCTGTACTAACATGTAAGTTCTAGCATTGGTTCTTCCTGAAAACTGTATAGAGCTACTGCCATGGAAATAATCAAAGAACAGGTAAGGCTACAAATACAGTTTCCCTGAGATATTTTAGGTAGAAAAGCCCAAACTTGGAGAACATTATTAATTCATTAAGAAGTTATGCAAAAGTTCTTTGGTCCACTGTGTTCCCTCAGTGAGGAAAGGTTCAACACCTCAGAGGATATGACCTCTGTTCTGCACTTCTGGAGAGCAATTATATATAGCAAGGCAGTGGCTATTACATCTGGAAATGGACCTCCAGACAGGTCTCAAGAGTTCTTTCTGTTTACAGTATTTCCCTCTCAAGACCTTGTCACCTCATCTCAAGAACGATGATCATCCTTTCAAAAGAAAGACTTACTTAAGTTCCCTGACTCACTGATAAAAATCAAAAAGCAGCTAAAGTGGCAGACAACTGCATGTCAAACTGAGAAATCACAGTTCTCTTTTGAACATTGATTCAAACCATAAGCAAGCCAAAAAATCTAGACCACGCTGTAGATAAGATGCTGATCCCATCATGTGGACCACTCTCCTTTAATAGCAAAAGAACACTGTTTTGCAGCAGAAATCTTCACTGTAGGCCTGTGATATGGACAGGGGCTTGTAATATTATATGAGTTTGGGTTTTGTTGCTGTTTAAAAAGTTTTTCAAACTCTTATGGCTTCATTTGTGATCTTGGACCTCTGAAGGATAATAGGTTGGGAGAGTGTCATTGCAGACCGACAGCTCTGAAGTTCCAAGCTTCAAGTGAGCCTGCATTGGGTTGGATCCACCCTCCAGCGCCACACAGTTTACCAGCTGCAGCTCTTTCGTGAAGCAGAATTCAATCTGGCCAATTGTTTGTGCTTTTTCACCCTAGAAACACAAAGGGTAAGATCAGCCTCATAAGAAGGAGAAAAGAAATCAATTCTTCAGCTGCACTTCCCTATCTATAAAATACAGTAGTGATTATTTATGTATTTACCAGATGAAAAATGCAAAGAAAAGTACAAGAGGCATCCACTCTGAACTGCTTACAGTACATACTGTTACTCAGTACCAATCTGGGACTAGTCTAACTAGTAAGTCTCGTTATGAAATGCTGTGACACATTATCCTGGCCTTTACTCATCTGCACAATGATGAGCTCTGGCTGCACTCTGTGAATATTGAAGGGCACATGTGATCAGAAAGACACTTTCCACCAACTCTTCATAGCAGGACAGGAATTGAGGTAAATAAAATTTGCCATACATGAGAACAGGAACTAAATTTTATAATAGCTTTTACACAGAAGAATACAGAAGAAAGCTGACAGAAGGAGAAGTGGTGTCATTTTTTGGACTACAGGACAGGCCAGGAAGAAAAATGCTGGCTACTAATAAAGAAGGCAGGCATGGGGGCCTTTCATGTATCAAAAAGATTACAGGAATATCCCCCTTCAATGCTCAGATCTAACAAAATGTGGGGGAAAAAAAAGGTTTTGAAACAATTAAGCAGGAAAAAAAGATACATACAGGATAAAAGTAACTGAGGTGAGGGTTTTTTTTCTTGCAATATGTGGTGTTGGGGGGTTTGTTTATTTTGGGGTTTTTTTTAAGAAACGTAAGAACAGAGTGTCTAATCCATTTCAAACATCAAAGTACCTCCATCATGCACAAGTCTAGAACTCTGAAAAAGGCCTATCTTCAAATAACTGAGATGTAACTTATAAACACACGTTAAAAATATTGTAACTTAGAATTTTTAATGTTAAAAATGTATGAGTATAAAAACCTCAGAGCATTACTAAAGCAAGAGTTGACAGGACACTCTAATAGCAACAGTATCTTAGCAGGTTTTCATAAATTGTTGCCTGCATATGGGCAATAACTCTGCCAAGAGTTCTGTAGTAAATCACCTTGAACAAGCTGAGATAAGAAGGAACCACTTGTAAGAGTGAAAGCTAACCTTGCGGGTTTTATTTTTTGCTTTATTTTTCTGTAAGAGCAGAGTAACCTAGCTGAAAAAAAGGAAAAGAAGAGCTCTACAACCTACACATGTAATTGTTCAGAATACTATTTTGTTCCTTCAAAGGCACTTTTGGTTCAGATATGGTGACCTATACTTTACAGAACACAGTCTCTGTGTACCACCTTCTCTACTGCATCATGATGCGTAGCACAATTATTGGCAAGGAAAAGTAAAAAGACATGGAAATTTGAGACACGACTGCCTCAAAAGGAAAGACTGAAGCGACCCTGAACCACAGTGAAGCTCAAAATGCCTTTTGGTACTTCTTTAGGAATGGGCTCTCTGGAACAATCTCAGAGACAAGCTTCTGAGCTGCTTTATTTCAGAAGGATTCTGACACCAGCACCCTCACCAAGGCTGACATTCACTTGCTCCATTCAGCTCTCTCTTGTTGGTTTTAGTAATGTGCCATGCAGCAATTAAACTTTAGCAGGCACGATGGAAACTGCTCAGCTACAGCAATACCTCCGCAGGGTGGTTACAGCATTCATATAAGATATGCAGGTTTAAATCTTTTAAGACAAAGAGACCTTTAAAACCCAAGTCCAAGAATCAAACAATACCTATATGCAAACAGCTGTATACACAAAGAACACCTAGACCTAAGTTTCACCTTACTGAAGATTTTTCACTCTATTTTTGCTGTATTTTTGATAGAAAGTACTCCTTAAAAGAATTAAGTTATCTGTTTGACTTTTTTTTTTCTGTTTTGGGAATTTAGGTGAGTTTTTACCTCTTCTGGAGGAAGGCATTGGATCTTTGGTGTTACACCATAAAATCTTGTAAGAGCTTCCTTTATAGCAGTCATCTGAAAATTAAAAAGCTTATAGAGATTAATAGGTCATAAGCACATCTTCCAACAGCTCCCACACTGGTTAAGCTCTCAAAAACTTTTATAAAAAGGACAACCTTAAAGAACTATAAAATTTTAAAAAGATAATTTGTTCTACAGAAATCAGTTGACTCCTACTGAAAAAAACCTCCATGCCGATGATTTTGTTTTAATAAAGATTGCCTCTTACCTTGTAATATGAACTGCTCGGCTTTATCCCAGCTTTCAAGAGACAACTGAAACAAAGATAAAACGTTTTTCCATGTTTCCTGTATGCAAACATACCTTCATAGTCATAAGAACCTGTCAAGCATTACAATGATGGGAGGAAGGGCAACTTGTCTTTCATGCTTCGCCAGCCTAGGAAAGGTTGTTTTCTGAAAGGACACTTCCCATCTAACTTGGCAGGGTCAGGAAGAACCCTTTCCCACACCTTAATCTGAGGAACTAGGATAGTTCAGTCTTCAGAAACAGCTAGGGGAAAGGGAGTTTCAGAGTGCTCTGTTCAGTACCAGGTAGAGCATGCATTTTAACTGCTTCCTTTCCCCTGCCTTGAGTCATTCCGCCGTGCTCCTGCAACTGCAGAGGGCAGAGGGGCAGACTTGTGAGGGTGTTCTAGGCACCCTCATATTCAAATACAGGATGGGCTTCCTATGGTGAGAGACACACAGCACACTGAGAGAGGGATAAAGCATGTCAATCAGAATCAATGTTACTGTCAGGGCAGAAACTGTACCTAATAAATATATCTTTGAAGAGGAAAAGTTGGTCACATGAAAGAAATTAGGTAGTGCTCAAGAACCTGTAGCCTGTGTACCTCTTCCTTTAGCCTCAGTCCTGAGGAGTTCACATTTCTAAGCTGACACAACTCAGGACCTAACACATGATGAGTCTGTGAGTCCCAGCTTCTTCTGTAAGAAGTGTGAATGCTAAGTATCTTGCAGGATAGGGACCATAAATGCTGATAATGCTCAACTCTTCCCTTCCAATGTCAGTTTTGGCACAAGGAAGATTCTACCCAGCTGACTAAAGGACAAGCTGTTTATTGCTGTCATTTTACACTGGATATAAGGAGGCCAATAAAATAGATGATGTTCTGTTAATTCTTACAGAAGCCTGTATGATGTCCTCTTTTTAATGACTTGATTTGTGGAAATAATTTTTTTTACCCCTGGTATTTTTTATCTTTCACATAGAAATTATATACAATGAGAACATTTTCAGTCTTTTTTCTCTTCAGTAAAGATAAAATTAATTGTACTCATTTTCACAATAGATAATAAGCTTTGAGCAATTAATTCCAGCATGCTTCAGTCTCTATTCTTTCGCAGTGTTGCACATGCTGATACAGAGTCACATCATCGGTCACTGTGCCATCTGTAAATGTTTTAGTCACACCATCACAGCTACTTAGGCAGTTGATTTAGACATCACTAATTTTAACGTTACATATGACATGCTCAAACACTGTGAAAACCCTCTCAGAAAAATCTGCTACAGTTTTAAAAGACATCTTCAAAACCAAGGTGGGAGGGAAGAAAGACTTATTTTCTTTGTGCATATGCAAAATAAATGAGACTGTCTAGTAGACTGCTTGGACAGGATACAGGCAGAGCATAAACAGGATGAGCTGGTTTGGGGCTTCTTTGGGGTTGTTTTATAGAGTTTTTTAGAGGTATTTTTCTTTGTACGAAACTATTTCCTCTCTCAGATACTGTCCTCTCATGGCCAACAAATCTAAGTCAAACATCGTCTCACCCATACCAAGCGCTGATCAGGAAAGGACTCTAACCTTCTGGCATTCAACAGCAGCCAGAACACATCCATACAGCATTTGGACAAGCCACAACAGTTTCCTCAAGACTGTGAATCTGCAATGGCCAGTGCTTTGTAACAATAAGGAGAAATCAGCCCCTAGGACAAAGCAAGAGTGTCACATCAGGGTTGTCAGAGAGAACAGCAGAGGACTGCCTGCAGTGACCAACCCTCTCTTGCTGTTGCCTCTCATCCTTTTCCTAGGATGTCCTGCATGATTTTGCCTGCAGCTTGTCCTTTCCCCTGAGCAGAGCACTGTCTTAAAAACAAGTGTTCAGGGTTCAGCATGACTCAGAAGTTTGGGGGGGTTTGTTACTTGATTTAGAACTTTACAAGCACCATAGCTGTATCACAGTACCAAGTTACAGCCTGTAAAGCTGCTCAAAAATTTACTGGCTCACGCTGTCTAGAAGGATGCTGCTAAGAATGATGCTGCCTTACCTGACTGAAGTGACCAGAGACTGCTTCTCAGGGTAACTACTCTTCCTCTGAACTCCAGTACTAAAAATAATTTACGCTAGTTCTCATTTCCTCTCTACCATCAGATTTTTAGATTTTCATTTGAAGCTAGATCTGAAACTTTTAGGAACTGTTTGAAATAAAAGCCAGATCATTGAGTTTATTTACGTACCCATTGAGATTAACATGCTGGTAGAGTTCTATGGCTTTACCAAAGTACTTTTTCTGAGAATTAAGGACCTCAAGTGTGGCTGCACAAGTGCCATGTTTGTCCCACTCATGTTTCCTATAGGAGAAAAGCAAAATGCAAATTTTAGAACACATAATTTGCAGATATATGTGCTGTACAAGCTAGCCATTGTACTTAAATCAATATCTGAAAAGCTACATATGTGGAGTAGGACACTGCATTCAAATTTATCACACATGTAAAAAGTAAACCCAAGCAAGATCACTCCTACCATTTCAATTACAGCAACATCTATATATTCATGAAGCAAATATATATCATGCTCTTATAATACAACGCCCTCTCAGTGTATTTACACAAAGATGTCTGGAGGTCAGAATGCAAAAAATTTGCCTAGAAAATTACTATCTCTAACCTTCTTCTAAGTTTTAGTGGAACCTTTTGTGTTAAATGCACTTTTAAAGCACTACATTTTTTTCTGAACTCAAAGGATTAAGCCTTATTTTTGGGTGAAACAATGTAATTGCACAAGCTGGTAAGATTTTAGCATCAGCTTTTATGCTGGCCTGTGGCAGAACTTTCATAAGCCTCCTCTCAAATCTTGCTTCTAGTCCACTATCCATTGTCCTAAGAGCAAGGAACAGAGAGCAAAAGAAATTCTTGCAGTGTACAGCAGACAAACTCAAACAGGACAAAAATTGGGAAAAAGACAAAAATGTTTCTATCAATTCTAAAGTCCACAGAAAGCCTAAGCAGTATAATCTTTAGTGACACTGTCTATGGATGTCCGTTTTTAAAAATTCTTTTCAAATTTTCACAATCCACTTGTACTATTTGGGTATCAGTTCAGCAGATGTACACAAAGATTATCTAATCACAAACTCCTGCCATCATCACAGCGACCTGTGACCATATGATGCCCTTAAGTACATCATCAAAAAGCAGAGAAGAAGGACAACTGTTATTCACTTGAAAGCCTACCTTTGAATTGTCCATTCATATTAAAAACTTCACATATTTCTTAAGGAATTGAAACACCTTAAAAGAAATTATGTTTCGATTTGGAGAAATAGTGCACTACTTCTAAACAGAAAATTAATAAAGCAACTGTGGTGTCAGGAGATTTGAGGCAGGGTAGAAGATTCTTTACTGTAAGATTTTCACTGTATCTTCCCAAATTTAGCCTTGTAGAGAGTTCTCATCTTAGCTGTAACATTTAACACAACTGCATGTCAAATGAACTGTTTATTGCCTGGAAGAGTCTGGTTTCCATGGGCAGATTTCTCCACAAGGGATTTTAAATTACTATTGAGAAAAGAAACCACAGTTTTAAAGTAAACAGAAGCTCTTTTAGGGATAAACTTAGGTTGGATCAGAAGCAGATAATAGTCAGATCCAAAGGGCTACTAAAACAGCAGCAAGCTGGAGGCAAGGCTTTGCATGTACGATGACTATTTTAGTTCAGAGAATGTATATATGCATGTCTGTAAAACTCATGGTGATGTACCTGTCTTTTGAAGGCTTTCACGTAAGTGTCCTGTTCTTTCTAAAAAGAAGGCAGCAATAGAGGGCCAAAGATCTGCTGGTATTCAAAAATCTTTTTATTGCTACCATGGAACTGCTATTGGAGTGGTTTGGTGCAGTCTGCACTAACAGCGCCTGTGCACCATCATCTGCAGCAAGCCAAGAATGCACCAGGCCTAATGTTTTTAACAGTCCTGTGAGCTTCCAGAAAGGACAGAGACTTTAATCTCCACAAAATATTTACCAAGACTTTAAGATGATACTCTTCACAATGTCACACTATGTTGCAGCACAGCCATGTCAAAGGACAAAAAAAAAAAGATATTGAAAACAGCTGCAGGTGCTCATGAAGGCCTTCATCCTTCTACACCTCTTGCACCCATGAGCTTGGTGGTAGCACAGAGCTGCTGTCAGTAACTTCACTGAAGAGAGAAGTGGCTACCATCACACAGTGCATTCTGTTTTTCTATTTTCTCTTCTATGAGGAAGCCCAAAAGGAAAGCTTTTTTAAGACCAGCAACACAGTGAAACTAGCTAGGGAAAGAGATCTGGGAAGCTGCTCTTGCAGATAGCTGTGATATCCCAGGAGTGCTACTGCTACTCAGATTAAATGTGTCAACAGCAGCTGTTTCTCCTTCCTGGGGAAAAAGGGAGGAAACATTCACTTACTAAGTTTCATTTCTCTAAAACTTCTGCTATAGCCCCCTCTTCAACAGCTGTATTTTAAAAGAGAATAGATCTATACTGTAAATGAGATTGGCAAGACACTGCTTCGGTGGCCTCCTGGACACTTTCTCTCATGCACCTGAAGAACTACTCAGACAGATTTTTATAAAATATTATCCCAAATGCTTTTTAGGGCTTTTTTGTACTCACCAGAACTGGGTGCGATTCAGAGATGAATGAAGCACATCAGGCCAGTAGCGTCTCATGTCTGAAATAAGATCCTAAAAATACCACAATTAATAAATGCATTAATAACCTACAGCATTGAAAAGCTATTTCTTATACAATCTACATATATTGATACATTTTTTACAACTGAAGCCTCATCTTTCTGTGCCCATGACTGAAACACTTATTTGAAGAAAAATAAAAGGTATTTTTCCCCCATATTCTGAAAATGCTGTTTCTGGAGGTAATAGGTACACCTACCTAAATATCTGAACATACTAATACACTGCCTCAAAGCAAGACTTTCCTTCAACTCTCCCTGCAGAAGTTGTTCAATCATGCAGTGTTTCACATTTGTCAGCTCAAGTCTCTTATCCCTGTCTATAATACATAAATGAATTTTGTTGAATTAAATATGTTGGGTTTTTTTTAAGTAGAAAAAGAACAAAAAAGGACTAATGTCCTAGGAGAAAACACACAGAAAACAGTACTCTGAACTCTTACTTTCTTTGTTCTGATTTTGCAGTAGAAAATGTGAAGAGAGAACACCGACTGACTGAATCTTTTTCTTTTCACAGGTGCTTTTTGCCACTGCAGATCCATCACCTATGTGGTGGTGGACCTCTAGACTTTATTATTATTAAGGAGGATCCTTATTATTAAGGAGGATGTGGCTGAATGAGCCAAACTGCATGTTCACAAAATCAAGTAGGTACAGCTGCTAATGATCACAAGGATGGCAACTTCAAATAGTACCAGAAGCACTAAAAGAATTTCTGAAGTCCTTAAAAAACCATACCCCTCAGTAAACATTAAGAGTGATACTATAAACTGCAGATTTTGCATATAGGATGTGCAAAAGTAACTGTACTTAGCTCTGCCTGGTAGGTCTGTTTTTGTTTTAAATACCTTGATCTCGGTGACATTGAAATGCCATGTCCTATTACAGTCTTCAGCTCTGTCAGGCCTAGGGAAGCAAAATAAAATTGAAAAAAAGATGTCTCCTAACTCACTACTAGTAACTAACATATCATTAGCCTGAACTTTAAGTATGCAGAATTATAGCTGGAGATCTTACTTAAAAATGCAATTAAACCATCAGAACCTACAGTGGTTTAGAAGTAAAACCTTCAAGACACAAATTATAGCCAAAAGATTTCTCATGAAGATTCAAAAGATGGCCAAAAGATTTTATCATGATTTCTCTGTTTGGCCCTTTGGTCCCTCTCATTCTGTGTAAAAGACACTTGGGTGTGCCAATGACTTGGAAGGGTCTTGCACATGATGTCACTGGTGTCACTAATGGCAGTGACATTGCTCCTAAATTGCTGCCCCATCTGATGTTTCTGCAAGTATCACCAAGACACTCCCAGGGAATCAATACATAATGCTGTTCACTTTTCCAGGAGGCATAGTTTAAACTCCTGTACTGATTTTAACCTGTGTTTGTCCAGAAAATTTTTTAATTGCTTCCACTGGCATCAGTTCCAGTGAGTTGATTCCTTTGAAGCAAATTAGTTTTTCCTATACTTTCGCAATATTTGTGTGGAGATAAGATACTTAAAGCCACAAGCAGTCATGAGATATTAACAAATTCTTTTTTCTCAGAGAGAAAAAAAAAAAAAAGGGAAACAATAGTACCCTTTGTGCTTGAGACTATTTCTGATCTTATGAGAAGGAGTGTAAATAAAATGCTTATGTGGCCAGAGGATTTCAACAAGTCATGATACAGAAGTGTATTTCAGTTTTACGTCAAACCATAGGGTTTTAATTTTGTTTCAATCATAAAAACAGACAGACTAAGATCTCCAAAAAACCCCCACAAAAACCAACCAAAAAAAACCCAAACAAACCCCTACTACCCAACAAAATCACTAAAAAAATCCCAGTACAAAATTTGATTTTTCCTTTCCAGGCTGCAATAAAAACACTATGATCATACCACAACCCATGGATTGTCCAGTACTTTGGTGGGTCATGACAATCATTAGCATTCATCTGTAGGAAACAAAAACACAGAGTATTTGTTGCATGTATCCAGAAGTATAGATTTAAAGGCAAAAGTAAAACCTCATTCAGTGATGGCCTGAGGTTCTACTGCGACATGCCAACTATTCCTTGCCAATTCAGGAACTGGTGAACTCCAGTTACTTGAAGTTGTCCTGGATTATGCCACTTAGGGACCCACTGCCATTAAAATTTTGAAGCAGATCAGTGAAATCTGAGCAGACAGTGTAAAGAGAAGACAAAAGGACAGGTTCTGAGGTAACAGAAAGTAGCCTGATCCATGCTAAATGAACAGAGCTTTATCTGCATTTATAGTATTCCAGGTGGCAGTTCTCTGTATTTTTCTCATTACCACATCTTTTCAAGGAGTGCAGAGCCATTAAAATAAAAACATGCAAAATAAACTATAATACTGGACAAGCACAAAACCCTCTTTAAGCATTCAGGACTAGTTTTATCACAGAATAATTAAAAGTGAAAAATACAAAGGGATTAAATATATTGCTTATTCCAAGTAAAACAGACTTAAGCTTTAATGATTTTGACTTGAGGGACAAGGTAATGGTGAAGCAATGTGGAGAATAAA
>WBNO01030590.1:0-50069 GCA_013400575.1 Peucedramus taeniatus
AGTTATTTGAGAGCAAGACCTATCATTTTGTCAATTCACGACTCAAGAATAGCTCATGTGGAGAGGAAGATAGAAAGAAGTGCAGTATGAATCAGATTCTTAACATACAACTACAGAATAACAAGATTAGCATATTTTCAATTATTATTACCATAGCCATATCTAGAGAAGATTAAGTGGATCAGAAGAATTAATCTTTGAAAGTATAGATGTGCTAAATTCAGCCATGTAATAATGATAGCAAATATTGATACTGATTAACTTTGTGGTATGGGAGTTAATACTGTACATACAAAGTCTGAAATACAGCTCTAGGTGTGGAAATATCTGTTAATCAAATGACGTACTATGGATTTTAATGGTTTGATCATGCTGCTTTAGCAATATATCTTAGTCAATATATCTTGGCAATTCAATGATCATGAAGCCTTTGATCTGTTTCCTGACCTGTTAAGGAGTATCAATCAAAACACAGTGGGAGAAAGGCTGTTTTAATGCAGTGGATATTCTTTCAAGCCATACTGAGAAGTCAGCAAGTCTATTTCTGAAGACTTTTCTTTTGGTTGCAATTGATTAACAAGAGAGCAAATTCAATGACCTAAAATCAGAAGGATATTTATCACATACTAAAAATTCCTTGGGTCAGTTAACACACCGTAGGTTATTTATTCTCCAGCTGTGTCATAAAAATGAGTCAGTGCTGGTTAACCAGAAAATATTTTTTCCTGTTAATCAGTGATGTAATTTTCAAAGTGGAAGCAGTAAAGTAAAAACAAAGTAAAAAATAAAAAATGAAAATAATATCTTTACCCTGATAAAAAGGATCTTCTCTCCAACTCTATATCTTCCCTGTGAAAGACGTTCCACACAGAATTTATTAGGGCATTTACAAGGTGGATCTTCAGAAATGTGTTTAACCTATAAAACAAGACATTATTAATAGGAAGTGTTTAAAATAGCATGGGTAGCAAAACATTCAATAAGATACTTTTCATGATGTATCATTTAATATAAGTCTTAATTGATGATCTTTTTCTTGGTTTTGCTTAACATTTCTGTAACCCAGAAAGCACCCTATGGTGTTTCCAATAACAATGATTTAGTAGCTGAGTTAAAAATGTTATGCAGTTCACCATCAAATTTGCACTCTTTATCTGAAGTCAAGCAGCTTGTTACATGGAGTTTAGCATCAAACTTTTGTAACTATTCTCAGTATTTTATGATGAATCAGCTCTAAGTGCTAATACAGCTAACAGGCAAAATGAAGATGTCATAAGATGCATCCTGCCTTCTAAATATATATAAATATAGAGGTATCTTCCTTACCAGTAAGAGGCTCTGCCTCTTTAAAATTGTGCACAAACACCTTAGGAAAAAAGCATACAGAAAATACTGCGACATGATTAAAAATTAATGCCAAGACTGAAACTACTCCCCAGTAGTTTCAACTGCCCTTTGATGATCTCCTGGTTAGGGCTAGATCAATCAAAGTTAATTTAAAGGGACCTCAAGAACACTATCATTGCCAAACCTAACTACATAACTCCAAAAAATAAGGGCTGAGAAAAAAAACAGATAAAAACCACTTTCCTGCACATTATTAGCTGCATCAGCTTGACGTTGGCCTTGCTCTGGCATGTGCTACCAAAGACAGTGACATTTAGTAAAAGTACATTTTTGTACTCTTCAGTGATGGGAAAGTAGCAAAGGCATCAATATCAAAAGAGCAGATCTGGCTGTAAAACTTTTCCTTGACATTTAAATTGCACTTCTGCATAGGAACAGCAAGAGTAAGTGCAGCATTTTCATACACTGTGGCCTTCTTGGACAAAATACATTCCTAGTATGTCAGCATCAAACAATGCAAAATGCCAGAGGAAGTTGTAGATGTTTGTCCACTTCAAACAATATTCCAAAGATATTTTCATATCCACTTTGTAAACCAAGACCTGTAAAAATGGTTTGAGGCCCAGGAAAGGATATTTGCAGAACAGCTAACAAAGTTTTCAATTGTTTCATAAAAAGAAAAAATGCTTGGCCAAAGCTGTAGCACTCTAATGAGTGTTTTGTTTATCGTGAAAAGTTAAGGCTTCTGAAGTACAAAAGTTTTTCAGATCTGCTTTAAGAATGAATCTACAGTATGTTAAATAAGCCAAAAAGAACTTATGTGGCAACCAACTATTGTTTCTATACTTTTGAAACTAGACTTGTTGAGTGATTTAAAGGCTTTCCAATTATTTCTGAAATGGTTCAATGCCTTTATCTGAAAAACTTCATTACCTTGTGGAGGGTTTTTTATAAGCATTCTTAAGACTTATTTGTTTTTAGTCAGAGCATAATATTTTTATGAAGAAAAATAACTAAAATAACACTTACCAGAGGAACTCAACATGTATTTTACACACAGAAAGTATTTCTCAAGTATCAGATGAGTTGTCCTCAGTTTGAATGAATCAAGTTTTGAATTTTAAGATCAGTTACTCAAATTATTTTTATCAACATGGATGAGACTTAGCCTCCATTTCTGGTGAGTAAACTATTTAGGTAGTTAATGTACAACAGGAATAACTTACATGAAATCAGTGGCTGATGACTTAAATCCAAGTGCAGGTTGCTGTGGATGAAAAAGGTGTATTCCTGTATTTCTTGGAAGGTGGTACCAAGACTGGAATCGTGTTTAGGGAGCTTTTTGGCAATGGCCCCCTGAATACTGTTCAATAATGAGGGATTCCTGACATAATATCCTATGTCATTATCACCCTGATAGCTGAAAATGGATGGTAGGAACTTAATGCTTTGTCCACCAGAGCTCATATAAGGAATCAAAAACCCAGAGTAACTGGGCCTAAACAAGTTCAAGGTTGTTTTGAACTGTGTAAGTAAAATAGACCCATCTTCTGCCAGTAGAGAATGAAAGCAAACAGATCTATTCTGGTGTAAAACAGAGGATAATAAGATCTTCACTGCTGATCCTGCTATTGCAGGTTCCATTGCCTTACTGTCCCAAAGGACACAGAAGTATTGAGTGGAATTTGGAAATCAAATAAGGAAGCAGAGGGAGGAATTATATTCTATTTTACTTTAAGTCTGGACTATATGAGCAACTGCTGCTATTTTATGGTGTGAGTGTCTGGGGCAGTGCAGGTCAGGACTCTAGCTGGATGAATTCCATTCTGTTTCTATCCGTACTGCTTTCCAAATTAAAGGAGGTGGTTAGAGAAAACCTACATACTCTCTGTTCAATTTCTACGTGATATGCAGTCACCAGCCTCCTTCTACATGCAACTGTTCTTTCTCAATTCTGTTGAAACACAAGTGCTTTTGCAAAGCTAAGGAAGAAATACAAACCAAAAAATTTAAAATGTAATTATAGGCATCAAATTTTAAAAAGTGTTTCAATAAAATGAAGGAACATTATATTCCATCTGCTCTTTGTAAGAGGGAAGTGGCACATGGATTTTTCAAGAAGTGCTTTGTAACTCCCAGGTGGCACATCTACCTTGCAATGTAGTAGTTACTATGGTAACTGCTTCTTTTTACAGGCTGGATTTGTACTTTTCCAGTTTAACCTCTTCATGGTCTCAAAATGTTTCCTTTTCATCTGATTCCAGCTATTTCAAATTAACCCCTGTGGGTTTGCACCAGAAACATGAACACTCAATATGCTGCAACAAGTTTAATGAAATTCAAAGCAAGATTCTAACAATGAGGAAAACAATGCTTGTTTTTTTTACTATGTGAGAATCATGCAGAACAACATAAAAATTAGGCTGCAATATCTCAGAAGTGTTTGTTAACATTCAATACAAGTCAATAGGAGCCAAATCTTGTCCTGACTCAGTCCTTCCTCAGACAAAGCACCAAGTGGGAGTTGGTGAATAAGGAGCAAAAGTGTAATAAGAAGGGAATGTGGCCCTAAGCACAAAGCTAAGCTAAGCTGCAGAGCTCCTACACAGTTAGACTTTTTTTTTCCTAAACTTCAAAATAATTGTGGTCAAAAACCAAATAACTCTATAAGTCTACAAATGTTTAAAATAGAGTGAGATGTTAAACTCAGGCTTGTGTGTATTTTGCAAGTATGTGCATATCAGAATCGATAAGATAGGAAGAAGCTTCCTCCCACAACTTACAGCATCATCCAACAGTTTCCCTGTGCTCTTCTTCCCAGGAGACTTTGTGGGTGATGGTGAAGGAGATGGAAGGGGAGCTGAAAGTGTTTCCTCTTGTTCAATCTCCTTTTCCAATTTTATTAATCCAGGAGGTTCCACCCCAAACCTTTTGGAAACATGCAAATAATAAATTACTAGTCCATATAAAGTATTATATATTTTAAAACAAAACAGTGGAAACACTTCGTGTGCAATAACAGAATGATACACACATATAATAAACATGTTTAAAATATACCAACCATTACTGCCATAATTTCAAATTAACAGAAAAAAATTTAGATGCAGTCTCTCAGTTAATCAAATTTACAGGAAATACAGGTACTTTTTCAGCTTCTCTGTCTGATGTCATATCTGTTGATGAAAAACTTATGAACACTAGACTTCAAAAATTGCAATATCATGCAGGACAGAGTCAAGTTCAGTACATTCGCACTTTTCTCCATTTTATTTTTTTTCTTTCCAAATAGCATATTTTCAAATTACTTAACAATTTATATTTTGTGTTAGTATTTTTATTTTCTGAAGAAATAGAAATGCATAAGGATTAAGGGCTTTCCTGGTTTCAGCTATTGCACTGAATTTATAGATAAGTAAACTGAGACATGGCCACTGTTCAGAAGTGGTTAGTGTTTCTATGAATGGATTTTTGATAGCTAGTCTTCAGATCTCTGTTTACAGTGGCAACACACTTGTAGCTCCAGCTAGAAAAAAATACATGCAACTTCATCATGGATAAACTCAAACCAGAGCACTTGAAGAGCAAGGTTCTTTTTGAAAGATCTTCTGAAAGCTTTATGGCAAGTGATTGAGTCAGTATCTCACAGCAAGCAGCAGAGCTTGGACAGAAGTCAAAAGTCTAAAAGTGCATCCCATTTTCCTAATTACTGATAATCCCCTTCTGCTTTTTTGTCTTTTTTTATCTGTCAACACTGAACAAAGCCCAGGAAAACACCCAGAGTTCCTTTTTCAGAGAATGACTTCAGCTTGGAAAAGTTATCATGCCAGGTAGACTTCTCATAGCAAACTACTAGCACAAATGAAATTATATTTTTTTTCTGCAGCAGAAAAGTCCATAGTCCAGATGCAGAACTATATTGACTTATCTAGATAAAGACCTGGACACTAAAATATTGAGCAGTAACAAATACATATAATGAAAATTAAAGCAAAATACCATAATGATCTTAGAAGTGTACAGAGAAAAGATATAAGCACACATACTAGCTTTTGCATTTTTCTGATAATGTCTAATTTAGTCATACTGCTGCCTAGTAAATTGCTAGAAAGCAAACCAAGAACCAAATCTGTGCTTGTATTGGCTTCTAACTGGTGCAGTCTGCCTAATGAAAAGTCAGCCAACATTGAAGCAAGCACTTATATACAATCTATTTACTTCCTGTCTGTCTGCAGATGCTGACAGTCTGTAAATCATGTAATTCCCACTGGGCTCTAAGCCTACGTCTGCATACAGCCTTACTCATCAAATAAAACTCTTCCACTGTAAGAAATGTTGCTTTTTTGCTTCTACTATTTTTCAGTTTCCACATTTTGTCTTTGTGACAGATTTTTAAAGTTTCCTGTACTTCCAGTATTCTGAATTCCTCTGATGAACAGTTGAAAAATAAAATCAATGATCAAACAAACACATACACTTTTTTTTTTCCCACATGCTGTATGAACCCGAAGCTGCTCAAAAGCTGAAATTGTAAAAAGCCACATCTTTTCTGAGAGGGGTATAGGTGCAAATTCTGGGAAGGTATGCTGAGCATTTCCTTTTCTGCTCCTTTCTAGCCTGGCTTCTCACAACTACATGAGAAGCAGCACTGGACTGTAACATGATCTCTGTTACACTTCTTAGAGCACCACTTTCCATTTTCATCAAGGTAAAATTGAATACAATAGCAGAAAGACCTTGAAATTGCTCAACAGTAATTCCAAAAGACCTCCAAAAGTGAGGGTTGTTTAACCCTGCAGAGTTTAACAGTAATCCAAGAACTTCATCCTTTATTAAAAAAAAAAAAAAAAAAAAAAAAAAAAAAAAACTTNGTTTTCCATTGTACAATCTCTGACTTTCAAATACTTTGGAGAAAGTTGGACCTGTGCAACACACTGCAATAGCCTTGTGCATTTTCAGTGGTCAATTCCACCCTGTAGGACACTTCTCTCTCTCTCATAAATCTCACTGTATCAACAGAACATCTGCCACTGACACAAGGCCTCATTTTAACTATTGAATTTTCACAAACAATCTCAGAAGTTTGTTTTCATAAAAAGCTGAAATTCAGGATAATTTATCAGGCAATTGTATTTTTATTAATATATTTGAACTGCCACTCTTTGACCTAAGTGGTCACACCAGTTTCCCACTCACTGTGTAGTCCATCCATCAAGACCATCTGCCCCTAATTTGTCTAAGAGGACACTATGCAATAATGTGCTAAAAGCATCACTAAAGCAAAGGTAAATTATCACCTGTCTCCCCTCCTCCCGAGAGTATCTGTTGAATACAAGTTCAAGTTAAGCAGAAAAGAGCTCAATTTAACTCCTCCTCAAGCAATCCTCATTCTTCCTCACTTGTGCCTCAGTCTCAAGTAAGTCCATTTCCATTAAATAAAAAAGCTTAGGTTGACTTTCAGGAGTTACAGACCTGAAGGCTAACAGTAATCTATCTGGGCAAAGTGTGCCAAAAGCTGAGTCCTTGTGATAAGTAAGCCACTTTGAACATATCTTTCTGCTTCTAAAATTACTCAATGTCTCTTACACTTTTTGTTCTTTAAAAACAGACTGAGGCACTTTTTCAAAGATCTTTACAGCTCCTGTTCTGAAAAGCAGATCCCTAAGACTGCCAGCAGACCCAGTTTGCTTTACAAAGCATATATCTGACTTCTCTCTTGTTTAAAGCAGCACAGCAACCTCACTTTAATGTGCTCTTTCCTACACTTAATGAAGGCAATTATCAATTCTCCTTTCCCATACAGTTCTAGTTTACCACAGCTCAGGCAAAACACCCATCATATATTTGGTTTTCAATTGTATTAACCTGACATTCCAGTTCAGTTTTTGTGTACCTTGGAAGCATACAAGATTATAAATGGGGATTTGTTTGTTTTTGAAGAGGTACTAGAGCAGGGAAAAGTAGACAGACATGTTATTTGACCCCTAAACTATAAATAACATTAAAATAAAGAAACATAAATACAGAAAAGGAAACACAATACATAAAATAATCATTAATGATATATGGTAATATTAGTGTGTCATAAATAAAAAATACAATACAAATATTTTAAGGGTAAAGGGATAGATATGCATAATAAATGAAAGCATGGCTTATTTATTTGTTCAGTACTTCTTTCCATGTCTGGAACAGAAAGCATCTGAGACGTGGAAGCTTAAGACAAATATAAAGGATAAGATTGTATTTTCATTCCCATGTAGATCTATTGAGACATCAAATCTCACTGCAAAATGAGATTAATCTAACTCAACCAACTTTAGCAGAATCCAACACTGCCTAACCACAACCATGCATTACTTGAGGAAGTTGGATACTGTAAAATAACCAGCTGGGGCAGATACCCCTGACAATTATGCCCCAGGCATAAGGGCTTTGGGTGCTGGTAGGTCTATCTCCAAGCTGGTCTTGAAAGCACAGTTTGTTTGATCAGGTAAATTAAGATTAATTAAAATTAATTTCATTATGCACCTGCAGATCAAAATACTTTCTTCTTAGTGGGAAGTTAAAACAATTTGCTATTTGAACACAAGTTCTAGAGATAACAAAATAACTGGAAACCTGAAATCACTATTTTTTTTAATCATTGTTGTTCCTATGCAAGCTTCCACTGACAGCAAGGGTTTTTCTGAAACTTGACCATGAGACAAATTTTTAGGTTTCCATGTGAGCTCATTCACAAAATATGAATACACATGATGCAATTTTAACACAGTCAATACTAGTTCTTAAATTAGGAATCAACAGGGGTGTCCCTCACCTTGATTGTTACCACAAGAAATTCTTCTGAAATTAATGAAACCAGCTGAATAGCAAGGTACTCCAATTTTACACACATCAACGAATGCAACTGCAATTTACATGCAAGACTGAGCAGCAGTGCTGCTTATGTATTTTTTAGTAAATCTTATGCACTATGCTGGTTAAATCTGTATCTGCAAAAGGGGGGAAAAATCACATTCTAGTTACTGTAATTTTGATTGCTTAGCTAAAGTCTTTGTCTTGATGTCAAAGATAATATTACAATGCACTGAAGGTCCAGCACAGCTAAAATCATCTTGGTCAGATTTAGATCATGTGAAGATCATCTTATTACCAGTAAACTTCACTAAATTGCAGTTGTTTATAGAGAGAGCTGACTTTAGAAGGAGAAACAGCTCAAAGCATTATAGGAAAAAAAATTCTCAAACCCTTCCCCTCTCCTAATAGAAGGATAGCCTACAAATATATTCATTGATGTACAGATATTTTATAATTGTTAATAACTGCCCTCAAGACTGACATCAAGACAAACATTCTATTTGAACCTTATGAGCACAAAAGTTTGCTTGAGATGTGCTGATTTAATATGTCTGTCAATAGCCCCTGCTGTCAAGAATGCAAATATTTCAACAGTCTTTAAATATTTTCACCTACCTTGCTGCAATTCTTCCAAGTTCCAGCAAACAAAGGCACACTTCTCTTGGCTGCTTGTGGAGTACTAGAAAAGCAAAATGAAGATGGAAAAAACATTTATAAATAAAAGCTATTTTAAAGATCTTAGTGATGGAATGGAACCTAATCAGCAACATCTGTTACTCTTGACTCCGATAAACTCTTGACTCCATTTTCTTTGGCTTGCAGTTATTTTATTGGAATAAAAAGGATGGGATTGATGAGTGGTTCTCAGAGTTCAGACAGTTCAGAAGCTCCATTTAATTATCTAAATCACTAAATAATTATTTGGGGTAATTGGTAATCTGCAAGCAGATCATAACTATTTAAAAATAATCAAGAGATCTGGCACAACACTTTAATTACTAGAAAGTAAAAAAAAACATTAGAGTGATACTTTTCTTTCTACAAACTAAGAGAATTCATATCCTTTAGATCACTATTTTTCTTAGCCAATTTAATTTTTAAAAATAAAGTTGCATTAACAAAGACATACCTCACTATAAATTTGGTCCTGATTTTTTTTCACATCTACTCTTAAAGTAAATATGAAACTAGAATGCTTTAGGAATCAGTTCTTCACAGTATAAAGATAAACAGATAAAAAAGAGTTTCTTCTTTATACATACATAAATATAATGCAAGTCTGCATGCCTGGATTCCACATAGAATAGGTTTTTTATGATTCAGAAGTAGCTGTGACACAGCATGATCTTCTCATTATTGTGAGAGACTGAATGTTAAGGATTAATGTCCCAACCATCCATTTGCAAAAGCAGCAGGTGCTTTGCTGAGGCCAGGTTTGCACTCCTTATTGGAAAGAGGGGGGAGAGTTTTTGGGTGTGTGGTGGTGAAATATCTCAATTGTGTAAGAGCAGTCCAGGCACAGAGGTGGCATGCACCACCACTGGAGGACGACCACGACAAACCAACGTCTGCTTAGCAACAAGCTGGGTTTTGAGCCAAATAAGGGAAAAGACTCATAAGAAGCAGATTCTGCAAAGTGGAATAGTGCTTTTTATCGTGGCAATGTCCTCCCTTACATAACTGGCTCAGGTGTAAAACTCCCCTCCGTGGAAGCTATTGGGACACTTACATGGGCCTGAAGGCATACATACCTTCTGATGGGGCATAACTGGCTCAGCTACGCTGATGTGACAGGCACCTGCCATGCTTTAGGTGTCACAAACCCTCAAAGTCCCTCAAAGCGTGCCCAGACTCATTTCTGGGGCTTTCCATCAGAGGAATGCATGTGATCCATGCTGGATCAGTGCTGGAACAGACCATGCAATACCCTTGCCTCAGGGGTGGTACCCTGGATGTTGTCACCTGAACCTGACTGTATTTTAACCCACTGAACTTGGTGTTTCATGGGCTTACCCCAACCTCAACAGATCAAGACTGTGACCATCACTTTAAATGAGAGACATTGAAATGGCAACAATTAAGTCTCATTTCCCTCTCTGTTCTTATCCTTTCTCTCCTTTCCCTCTATATTTTCTTAAGTGGTATATCCATGTTGTATTGCACTAAACAGTTTATGCAGTTACTTCATCTTCATACTTTGCTGCATTTCTATAGATGATAATAACCAAAATGACTACATACCTCCTTTCTTTTGCAACCAAATTCCATTGCAACTAAAATAAACCTGCCATATATATATATATATATATATAAACACTAGTCACTCAGTGTGGTTTCACTCTCACCTGCCCAAAGGAATCTATTAGCAAGAACCTCAGTTACCCTTGCCTTCAGGGGCAAGTTATAACAATTATGAAATACCACCATAAACCAATACATTTTTTCCCTACACAATTCAGAATAGGTAACATTCTGTAAAGAAGTTCAGCAAAGCATATAAGCAAAATGCAAAATCAATAAATCAAGAAAGGTCTGTGGCTGTTTGTATAATCAGCTCCCCAAAACTTCAAGAAGAAGAAAGGAAAAAGAGAAGAAAAGAGAAAATAGTAATTATGAGTACATTGTAACCGACCTTCAGAAATACCTACTAGAGTAAAGCCCTCATGTTGCGGGTAAAAATCAGGTTTAAAAAATTTCGATAATATTAAAAAAATTTGCACCTTACACTTCAGATTGAATCGAGACCAAAAAGTAATTGTGTGACTCTTTGTATAAATCAGAAAAAAACTGAACATCTTCAAAATAAATTTTGTTTTTAATAAGTTACAGTCAAGACATCAGCTATATAAACTTTTGGTAATCTAAAGACTCACCTAACTCAAATGCATGAAGAAAAAATACCATACCTGAAAAAGATATTTTAATGTCTAGTTAAAGCTCTGAAAGCAATTACTTTGTTCTATGTATGTATGAGACCCAAAAGGGGACTCCACAGAGCTGAACATCTCCAGGTAACTAATGCCCTGAGATAGACCTCCAGCCTCTGTGACTCCAGCTTGCAGCTTCGCTGACATGAATAAGGGTAAGTGGTGTGAGTTGAATGCTCATCCCAATATCTTTTCCTAGTGTGTGTGCAGCCCTTTGAGGGGTATGCATTTGTCCTCTAATCTCATCCAAATATATTTCCAGAAGTGAAACTGCAGAGCATGAAAACTAAACAGGCATTGCACTAGGAAAAATATATTTATTCTTCAGCCATCTGTTACTAAGAATATAAATGATGAACACTTGGACATTCAGCTATTTTCAATATTCTTCCTTCCCACAACACAGTAATTACATTAACTATTTACCTTTACTAGTAATCAGTATTTTCAAAGTGTTACATTCATGACCCCAGAAGTGTATTCTCCTATTTTGGTTTTAAACCAGTTGTGGCAGCCCCAAAATAAAACTTGATTTTAAGAAGTAAGGCTTACCCCAAAATATAAATGGAATAAAATGGGTTTGGAATAATCAGACTGAGTAAATTGCAATTCATACATATGTACATCTGAATGACTTTGGAATGAAAGAAAAAGAGACGTTCAACTACCACTATTTGCAAAAAGATCCATAAATATAGTTAGAAGAAAATTTGATTAAAAAAGTAAAAAAATTTTCTACCCAAACAAAATTCATAGACCTTTAGCAAGTCTGACTCAACATAATCTAGACACATTTCATGCATTTCACACTGAAGAATGTGGCATAGTGAAATCATTGTTAGAGGACGAAGACATGTGCAGGCAATAACCAACCACAAAAACAAACATCAGGTCACCTCATAAGACAGTGCTTTTAACAAGAAAATAATAGCATTCCTGAGGACTATACAGCATATGTATTTGGGGACTTCAGAGACCAATAAATGTTATTTTATGTAGATCCCCTGCATAAAATGAATGGAAATATCCATCTTTCTAGAGAATTTCACTGATGGCATTTGCTTGACAAGAACACAACAAGAAGATAATGAAATAGTGCAAACAAGTCTGGCTTATTTTAGGTGTCCTGCCTTTTCGCTTTTCATCTCATCTTTTTAAATGCTTCCTATTTGCTGTCCTCATTGCCTGCATCTTTACATGCTACCTCCAGCCACTCTTTGTTAACAATAATTCCTTTTCAGTTCCTGCAAGTTTTTATCCTTGCTTCTCTCTGGCAGTAATATTTCTTCACACTGCTCCCATCTTGTTACTGTGCCAGTCTCTTTTTACAGGTATTCCTCTTTTGTTCACTCAGCCCTTGTGCTTCCCCAGAGGTCCTTATCTTAGTGCCTGGATGCTACCAGGAGAAGCAGAGGAGGAACAGCCTCTGCTTTCAGCATTATTAGAACCCGTGACTGTGAGGAGACAGAACACATAATGCACCTGGAAGTGCATTGGACCTGGAGTCCATGTGTTTACCAAACACAGTTAAACTGAAAGTTCACAATAACATTCAGGTTATTTGTTTTGTTTGTGGTTTTGTGTTTGTTTTAAATTAGTAGATTATCCAATCACAATACAGAAATAAACTTCTCACAACTTCCTGCCAAGTTTCAAATATTGGCTCCTAACACTTTTATAAATCATTTTTAATGAAGTCAGTCTTCCTTCTAACATACTTTTTTTTTTTGTTTTAAAGATTAAGATATCAGGCATAGCTGAATCATAAAAAATAAATATTATTTCTGTTTCTAATGCATTCCTTATTCCACTAGAAGTGAAGAGTTTTATCAAGTGTCTTAGTATTTATTATCACAGGCTTCCAATTGCCATCAGAACTCACACTAGTTTAGGGAAAGCTTTCTAAAAGGTTGGTCCTTTGATCCCTCTTCCTATTGTCTCTCACATTTTCCTTTAATTTTTTTTTTCTGATCCTACAGAAGGCTTTTTGTTCTTAAAAAAAACCCCAATATTGTTTTGTCAACAGTCTGTTAACTTATTGCAAACTCACCCTTGCTTCTGCATCAGAGTTATGCTGTGACACACTTGTGCTTCCCCTACACTCCCTGCCCCATTTCAGCTCAATCACTTATGGAAATCTCAAAACAATTAAAGTGTCAAACATAGTAGATCTAAGGATAGTAAAGAATTCATGTAGAAGGGATATAGAGATAATAATTTACTGAAATTCATTAGTTTAACATGCAAATCCAGTGGTAACAACAAAGAGTCTAGGATGCTTCTATAGTCCTCAAAATTAGGCATATTCAGTAATAGTATGAGTAGTTTAGTAAAGAGTTGTGAAAGATGGGACAAAATCTTATTCTGATGCAACTTCAAGTAAATTTTAACATGGTGTTACAATAAGTAGACGTTTCAGTATAAAAGAACAGAAAAAACTTGCATCTTGAAATCAGATAAACTACAGTAATAATTTAAAAATAATCTTCCCTACGTATAAAATATTTTTAAGCAAGCAACATTTGAGTATTTTTTTAAATAACCTTTAAACCAACAACATTAGAAGAGAGATCAGAGGTGTTTGTGTTACAGTTTACAATTTCCACTAAAATACTACATGCTTTTATTTAGGAAACCTGTGATGAAACTCAAATCAATCAGTTGCATCAAAAGAAGTCCATGTCACATATTGTGTGTACAGGTGCATAGAATATACAAGCACAAAACATTAACCATCAACAGCATCCAACAACTCCCAAAACAAATGACATATCAGCATGCTGGCACACTCAGTGGCAAACCCTTTTCTTGCCGGGTAGACTTTATCATGGAAGAGATGCAGAATATTCATTGGTTCCAAATCCTATAATCATCCAACAACACTGCATTACCACAAAAAATTCAGAACTTATGCTTTGTGTTCACTAAGCTAAAGCAATCATAGAAAATCTTACCATTCTTATTTGTCCATGAAGAGTTTTCTTTGAGTATTATACTTTTTAGGCATGAGCAAAATTACAAATACCTCCACCTAGAATGCCTCCATAAATAAAATTACCAGAACTGTGGGGATCTGCTGCCCTAAAGCCTATACAGGGAAATTTAGAAATTTATGGGAACAGAGGAGTTAAAGGCAGTATTAATATCCTTACACTGCATAAGAGAATTAGCACATCATGTTCAGAGTCCCACATAGTCTGATACATCTAAGAAGATCATTCAATGACACTGTACCTCAAGATCTGTACAGATGATCAAAATTTGGATTTTGGATCATAATTTTTGGTATTAACAAAGCTAATTCCTTCTCCTTTAAATATACTAACTTTAAAAGTAAAAAATATGACAAGCATGCTAAATTTGGCAATGAGTGCAGGGAACATACATGGTGCCCCTCTATTTTGCAGCACTCAAGATTATCCCTATGTACTGTGTTGCTATAATTTTTACAGATGTTCACGTGTGAGCTGTAGCTCATACATCAGGTACCCCAGCCACCTTTTCCTTGCAAAGCATTAACTCAGAGACTTTCCTGCCATATCTCTGTACTTAGAGATAAACTGCTACCAGTCAGCTCTGGCTGTATTACAAATCTTAACAAGAAACTGTTTCCAATTTGTTTGCATTTTAATCTATGTTAAAGCATCATAACATTCAGCAAGACAAACCACATCATATTATAGACTACTTAACAAATTAGCAGTACAAGGCTTCAAACTTTTGAGCTCTCTACTATTCTATTCCAGTGATATTTAAAGTAACTAGTGATTAGACAGCATAATCATATCTACTAGTATATCAAGCACCTGTATTTTTCATTCTATTTACTTTTCCTTCTATTTATTTTGAATACTTCAATCTTGATTCCTTGTTTAGCTCAGCTCAATAGCCCAAATCCAATAAAGCACTTGAAACTGTGCTTAATTTTAAACGATTACATAAATTGCTAAATTAGTCCACAAGTGAAGGACAAGAGTAAAATGACATGAATAGGTCTGCTCACCTGCTTGTGTGGATCAGCCCTGAAATGTTGACCCTTTTCAGAAGCAAGCCTCTAAGAATACTCAAGATTCCCATTAACATCACTTACCTGCATGCTCATCAGGCATGGACTGCCCCTATCTGCTCTAGTCTCTGTTTGAGACAGCTCCATTCCAGTGAGGAGTACCTTGGTATCAACTTGAGTCTCAGTGCTAAAAAGTTAGGAGTGATGGATGCGTTTGTGTGCAGTTATACTTGCGCGACTTCAAAGACTTCTTCAGGACTTATAACAATGAGATAGTATTTTTAAGTAATGAGAAATTATAGCAATTAATTTCTTAGCCACTATAGACTTTGTCTTGCTGATCTCTAACATACTTGTTTTTTTTTTTTTTTTTTAATCAGTGCAATAAATCCATCATTCAGGTATTTCAGTGCACTAGATCTTCAAAAACACTCTTATAATTCTAGAATACATATTTCCCAGAAAAAGACCTCAGGAATATTTTATACGGTAGTGTAGCATGATGAAAATGCCTTACTACATGCCTTTAATTAAACAACAGTATTTGCATACCATAAAGCACACAGAATAAGAGTAAAAAAAATGAGGATAAAAATCTACTCAATTGAGAACATTGATACAATAAGGTTCTTCAATACAGACTGAAAAAAGACGCTTTATCACTAACAATTTGTACACCAATTTACTCAGTTTATTAGTTGTGGGGAAAAACAGAAGTAAATACAAAAAATAGTTACCTCTGTAACCATAATTTCACCACAATTAATATTAAAAAATGTAGAATTCAATGAGACAGTGCAAAGACAAATGTCATTCACACACATTTCTCACAACTTTGAAAAGAACCTTTGATATTACTTACCTTTGCTGAATTTTTGCTTCCTATGCATTGGTGATTTGTGGGAGAGAGAGGAACATAAAAGCTTTAGATTGGTAACTGTTAAGATTTATCATTATTTCTAATTATGAAAACCTCAGAAAAGTAAAACTTTTAGTTAATGCTTAAAATGGAGGAGAATAATAGCCATTGGTTTTATCTTTTTTTTAAAGGTATGATTACCATCTCCTTCTCAAGTTCAGAAAAATGGGTCAAAAATATTATCAAGTCCTAATCCTATTTCAAGCAACATAAATCTTTTCTACTAATGCATTATACAATAAAGGGAAAAAACCCAGAGCCTAGTTTTTAATCAGTGAAGAAAATCAGTCACTAATCGAACAAAATAGAGTCCAGGCTTGCAAACTCAGTCGTATTTCACTTCAGTTTTCTGAGAGAGGAAGTCCTCTGGAGCACACCTTTTCAGGTGTATTTGCTCTCTGTTTTACTATGGCAGGCAAGGCACAGTGTATGTGTCAAAATTAATTATCAGGAAATAGCAGTATTCCAGCTATGTCAATTCCATCACTAAACAAGATCTAGTTTCTTAAAAATACAGAATAGATTTGTGGAACAATGGCAAATGGCTGGGCTCACCATAGCAATACAAACTTCAAATATCTTGAGGTATTCCATTAACCAGAGGTTCTTCTGCCTATCTCAGGCATTGGAGGTCTGCATCTCCTGGTGTTTACAAGCTTCTTGGTCCTAGGTAAATGTTCAACTTCTTCACCATTTCAAATCATTCAAACTACAATTATTATTCATCTTCCACATGATTTACCATATCAAATAAGAATTTCATCTTAAAGATTTAATTAACATAACAGAGTCAATACATATATTCGACTTACTATTTGTCACCTTTGAGATACTAATCTGTCCTCTGCCAAGCATTTTCTCCCAGACATATAAAATAATGTAATTAAAAAACCTTCCAGGATAAAAGAACAGACAAATTTAAAAGAAAAACTCTCAGAAATATTTGTGCTAGACTACAGAAGCACAAAAAGACTGTAAAAGAATGGGAATAGATCAGTCACAACACATGTAAAGACTTCAACAAGGCAAAAGCTTTTTCAGCAACAGAACAAAGAACTTCAGCACAGTGTGTTCATTTGTCTTCCACAGAAACTGGTCTGTCACCATGACTGCTTTACACTTTTATCTGATTTCAAATAACAAACATTGGACTCTCTTCATTCCATGAGATTTGGCTGAAAAACTGTGAAGTCAAGATTCCTAAGTTTTCCTTTGAAGAGAGAAGAGTTAAAACAATGAAGACTACGTAGTATTAGAACAGTGATTTCCTGAGCAGTACAATTCTTTTCATGAACACCGTGAAGTATTGAATAATTTTTGTCCAGAACTGCACAAGGCGACCTGGAAAAAATGGTCAGCATGGGAAACAGAAAAATTTTCTATCTTCTTGCCTCCTGTGCAATTCATTAAATCTCCACAACTAGCCAAACACCCGCAGACAGAACTGTGCATGCACTTGTATCCACTCTCCCAAAACAGAAAAGCACCATCTTATACACTGAACTAATAACTAATAACTAACATTCCATGCTCAGAAAAGTATGTGTAGGGTGAAAAATCATTTGTGTGCAAGAAAACATAGTAAGAGTTTTCTCTCATTTAAGTTTCTCTTAAAATTGACTTAAATGAGTAGTATGTGATGTGTACTTTATTTGTTCATTCTACAGACAAGCAGCAAAATTCACACAGTCAAACAAAGGTCAGATTTAGAGTCAGGACCTGTTAAAAGCCTTTCTGTCTTTCAAGGCTAAACAGAAAGGAAAAGTTATTTTAAATTACCAACTACTACATAAAGAATAAAGAAATACATACCCAAACCTTCTGATTCAAACAGGCAGGTATCATCCACACCTACATCTCTGCACCAGGATAAGAAATTTGCTGTGTTGTCCCGTGCAAAAAAGGACCCTGAAGGAGCATTGGCTTTGCATGGAATTTTCCGAACTGGTAAGGTCTGAAAAACAGGAATTCTTTATTTAGCTAAATGATACATGCTATCATGATACTTAAGTATTATGAAATTACTGTGCAAGTTTTGCATAGATGGGTAACTCCCACCAACTTATTTCCTGGCCATTAAAGAATTCCAAGCAAAGAAGCATGAGAAGTAAATTTAACAGCATGAAGTTCTCAACCAAAAAGTCTTTCCGAAAGTCCACACAATTAGAGAGAGCTGAACCAACATTAGCTGCTTCTTAGGAATATTAGTAACTACAGGCTTGAGATTTAGTGTTTGGTCTAGTTCATTGAATTAAAAAAAAAAGGTTATAAAGATAGACTTTAAACTACAAGCTGAACTTTCTCACAATTAAGGGTGAATTACTTTCAGTTCTATGTTAGGAGGTAATAATAGTGTAAAGGAATGGATCTTGAGGCCTAAAGACTACAAAAACTTCAGAAAGGTCACTGTCTCCTGTTTAACAACAGCCAGAAGTCCCCAGTGCACAACACAGGGCTGTAAATCTAGTAGGTACAAAGTCAAGGTCTGTAGACAGACTCTCACTGTAACAGAGTAGCTTCATTCACATGATTTCAATATCAGAAATGATGCTACTGATACAGCATCAATATCTGTCCCAAGCAGAGTAATTGCCACAGCAAGCCTGCTGCCTGCATTGGTACATTGACTGAGACACATAAAAAAGAAGGCCTAAGCATTTAGTTCTCACTTAAGGCTTCTTTTCCTCAAATGAAAAATAGCTGTACTAGATGGGCAAGTGAAGACAGAAAATGAAACATTGTTGCTATGTAACTTTAGGGATCTCTAAATCATGGAGGAGTTCAGACCTTATCTTGATTTGAATGCACTGTTTTTCCAATGCTGATTTATGAAATTTTTACTTCTGTCTGGAGTTAGTAGCTACTCAATCAAAAGGGAGCTAAGAGGTAGAAAACTGCAAATAGGGTGTCTCGACTCATTCCTAGCTTGAAGCTCCTGGAAATGAGGAGAGCGGGGAGAAAAAAAGACACAGGAGTAGGCTTCCCCTTACAACAGCTCCTAGCAGTATAAAAATATCACTGTTAAACACAGCTTAGAAGGAGTTTACATATTATACATATGACAGCAGCAATGTAATGGCAGAATATGCCTACATGCACTGAGCTACTCACTGCTATCTACCCAATAACCCAAATAAACTGAAAATAGAACAACTGCAGGCATAATCACCATTGTACTTATCAGTATGTCAATGGGGACTAACAGATTGTCTCAGATATATAAATATGTCTCAGAGATTTATGCATTTAAATATATTCCTCAAATCACCATCTAGCTTTCATTCCCCCATGATTCTTACTCCAATTACTCAATTTACGTTTCCATGTTTTGGAAGAATTAACTTACGGTTCAAGCTATTTGCAAGGAGATATTATTTTTCTATAATTTATATAAAAAACCAACCAATTTTGCATGTTATTTTAAACAAAAAAATCTTATCTGATGCCACAGATACCATATCACCTCCTGGACCATCCTGCAAAAAGGAGGGGAAAGCAAGAAGGAAGTAGGGAAGTAAAAACAGCTCTTCTCTAATCCAGAATAAATTAAAAAAACTATACAACATTAATTCTTTCGAGGGGCTCTAGATATGGAACAATATTATGGATCAGAGCACAATGAAGCTTTAAAATATTATTTCTGCCCCTTTCCATTCTTCTGGAGTGAAAAAAAAAAGAAAAAAAAAAAAGTGGAAATAAATGCTCAGTCCCTTACATATCAGTGATTTTTTCTTTTCTTTTCTTAAAAAAAAGTTTATAAAAAGCTGTCAGCACTAGACACATTTTTCAGGCTAGCACTCTTTTCATATTACACTAATTTCTTCAAAGAAACAATGAGTATCTCTTCTGAGACAAATACTTATACTCCACAGACAGTTTCTTCCATTGAATTTCCTGTCCTGACTTAGTCTTTAGGAAGAAGTAATGCAGCATTTGTCCATCTCAGTCCCTCTCTACCCTCTCCCAGGAGATTTTAACTGGACATATCTAATATAGTCTCTAATTATAATAGTCTTAAAGGTACACCCACTTCTTTTAAAAGGAGTCACACAAATCTCTGGCAGCCTGTTGGAAGAAGGTCAGCTAGCCCAGGCTGCAGAGGAAAGCTGTCAAAACAGGACTTCTGTTTCATGATTTTTCACTAAAACATTGCAGAAACCTTAAAGAAGTTCCTTCTCCAAAATTATTTCCAAGAGAAGGTTCAACCCAACCGTATCTCTTTCAGTGCAAAAGAGGAACAAGCAAAGAGAGCAGGGATATTGGACTGGCACAAAGCCAAATGGGAAAAAGGCAGAGAGCAGCAAGAGTTGGGCTGCTCCATGAAGGAAGATAATCCAGGATCAAAGGGTGACTCCAGAACAGGCAGTGGCAGCCCTCACTGGTAATGGTGCAGTCCCAGAGCACCCAAATAAGGCAATGCTGAGAACATAAGAACTTTAGACAATTGCTCCATCAGAGGAGGAAGAGCCAAGTCAGGTCTAGTGTGTCCAGGGAAGGGAAGACAGAAACAGCAGAAGACAAGGCTGGACTCAGGACTGCAGCAGACACTGACCTAGCCATGAAACCCAGCAAGCAGGCAGCCAGGCTGGAGATGGTCTGTTCACAACACAGCTCTGGCAAGAAGAGGGGCTGAGGTAAAAGGGAGGTTCTGGGCAGAGAGTGCAGGTCAGAGTCCCAGGGGAGGCTGGTCACAATTAAGTTACTTTGATTCCCTCAAGTCTTGACAATTAATCTGTGTTTTCAGTGTTTCAGTGGAATCAGAAATACTTGGTAGTTTATAATTAACTCCATCTTGTCAGTAGGTGCAAAGAGGTGCCACTTCATAGCCTTCTATCAATCCAGTTACATAAAACATCCACTGTACATACATCATACTTGATCATATTCTCACTGAATCAAATTACCAATTACTAAATTGGTTTAACAACATGAAAATCAAACAGAATGAAATTCTTGTCCCATATCATCTCTGCCTGGACCAGATTATCTGAAGTGATACACAAATGTTGAATCAACTGAGTTAACAGTCAACATAAGGGGACCAAATAAACAATATCTGACACTACTATACTCTTTGTAATTTTTGATTTATTATGTCAAACTAAAAGCACAAATTCTGGGTGATCTGTTATGGATGAACAGCAGTGTGACAGGAACAAGATGCCAAGAAGCCAGCTCCAGTATTTCTGGCACTTACAGACGTGTGCATAAGAACTTCAGAGAGAAAGGACAGGAGATAAGGGTAGAGTCACTTTATGCGTAAGAGCAGACCTGCAGTGTCAAATCATGTCACCTCTCAGTTCCCTCTTTAGTTCTAATCTCTGGGCTTTTCCACAGTGTCCATGTTCTCAGGCTTGCCTTTGCAGAAAACTAGTGAGTCTTCTCCAATAAAAAAGCCTCTGCTTCTAATGCCAGGAACAGCTCAGAAGGGCTGGTGACATCATACTGAGTTTGTTTGCTTCCACACAGCTCTCCAGTCCTAAACAGTTCTGTACCTTTAAATTGCTTTGTGCTGACACAACCATAATAAATAGCCTATATTCTTTCAAGTCCTGCTAAGAACATTGAACACTGCTCTGGAAGTCTGTAATAAACCACTTAGATTACCTTAGAACTATTGAACAACAAAAAAAACCCCAAAACAACAACAACAAAAAAAAACCCCACCAAACAAAAACCTAAACTAAACAACACAAAAAAGAAATTCTTGTATGTATAACTGGTGGCTGCCATCTGGCAGTCAGTAGAGATTTGGGCTCAGTGTGGGCATGACCCATCTGCTCTCCTTGGCCCTGAGCCCAGCAGCACGAGCAAGCCTCCAGCACTGGTCCTGGAGAACAGGACCTGTTGTGTGGCACAGAGCCTTCAGCAGTACAGAAGCAGCCAGGAGTGAGGAGATAGCTAGGAGAACCTGCACTGCCTCTCTTCCAAGGAGCCATTGGGAAGCCATTGCAATGCCTGGCAGGATTGCAGAAAACCCCTAGTGACCCTTGGGTCACTGTTGCTCCCCAGTACTAACAACACATTAATAAATCTGGTTCTAAATATTTTGTATCTTTTGATTTATGTATGTTGCAGTGACTGAACATAGAATTTCTTTCAAGAAGAGCAATTCAGAACAGATGGTTTATATGTCACTAATCACCTGAAATTTCATACACATGAGTATCCATAAATTACAATTCTATGCCTTGACAACTAAGACTTTTAAACACATTATTTAACCTAGCTTCACTATGGAGCTTAGACATTCATGGAACTTGCAACATTCCTTTACAGTGTCTTTCAAAAGCACATTTTGGGTAGTAAGAGCTATTTACCTCAAATAGTGAGAGTATAGGTACAGAACATCACACTTAAGTAAGTAAATTTGTGATATTCTTTAGTTTCATAGCAACAGAATAATGTTTGATTAACAGATGTCCTAAACAACTCAGAAGTGACAAACAACCACATGGCAAAACAAGACACTGTTGCGAACAACAGCTACATAATTTAATGACCAAAAAGACCACAAAAACTTCAACTCATTTTCTGGAGCAACTACTACTCAGACAAATATCCGTGACATCGCATGATCACACTGAAATATATAAAAGTTTAATCCCATTTCCCATAGTATTAGGGTCTCAGCAAAAAACCCCACCCTCTTTTCTATTCAGTAATAGCCCCACCAGGTTTATCACACAAATCATAGGGAAATATTCATATTTTCTAATCACCTACTAAATTTCCCTACCACCTCTTAAACAGAAGTCTACTTTTTTAATATTTCCAAAACTGTCACTGTACTGCTCAAACTATAACACATGAAAGCTTTTATTCAAGAAAGGTTTCATGTACGAATATTTCTACTGAGTTGTATAAATGGCCTGGCTATTTCAAAAGTGCTTTCTAACAGATCATTCTGAAATAATTAGGTTTCCACATGGCAAAACTGACTTTTGTTGACATAGTATAGTATAACCTCAGTTGCTTTGAAGCAGCAGTGGCCGCAATTACTCCTATCAAGTATCAGGAAAACAATTCCCCAGTCACACTCCTTTTACAATCTTGTCTTGTTGACGTGCATGCATGTGGTTTAATACAGGATGTGAAAGTGCGAGTGAAACATATGATGCAATCCTGGAAAAATGCTGTCAGGTTCACTTCTAAATCCAAAAGGGACTCTCTTACACCGATGCTCTGAAATCAGATGGAAAAATGTATTTTTTGCACTGCTTTTTCAAAACGAGTTCATGAACACATGCTAAAATCCCCATTTATTTATGGCAGACTTACATATGACCCATATTTTGAAGATTGTTCATCATATTTCCCTCTTTGAAAAGATGATTTCAGGACATTTTGAACTATCACTTATGCTTGAATAAAAAAAAAAGATGAGCAATTTGTCTGCTATGAAAGAGGGTTACAGTTACTAGGTACTCTTAGGAAAAACTTGCTTTTATTTCCTGATGACCTACATTAACCAAAATGGGGGGTGTGGGGGGGAAATTGTGCTATGCAGTTCCTAAGTGCTGTGATGTCTTGCTAGGCCATTTAGTGTTATGTGAGCATAAATTCATACTGAAATGTGATTATATCAGCAAGATAGAACATGTATCTATTTCAAAATTTTTTACCATTTGCCTTTTAACTTAGCTCTGTGACCGGTACCAATCCTTTTCCTCCTTCAATTCTTTCCTCATTTTGCTCAAGGGTTCTTAAACAACTGGATCAACAATCAAAAGAACGTGCTAAATGCACATGTAAAACAAAATATGGAAATACATACATAGAATTTAAAATTAAGCGTTTCCCAGTGAAAAAAAAACTAACTAAAAAAAGAAGTTTAAACCCCTCAGCCCTCCTAAACAAGGAAAATAGAAGTTAAACCCCAGGGCAAATATTGAATATGAAAACTCAACAAGGAAGTTCTGAAGGCTTAGGAGACATCGGAAAAAAAAAAAGCCAAACTTTTCCACAGACATAGAACTAAGAACAACTTCTAGATTGATGAAAAATAACATAGAACTTACAACAAAGCAAGCACAACCAATTCACTTAACAAGCTGCAAAACATTGTCATTCAATGAAATACAGTCTTTACATTGTCATATCATGTCATTTTAATGGAATAGGAGATTGGATTTCAAGTTTACAGATCATGTGTTGACCAGATTTTTACCCTATATAATAACTGCAGAGATCATCAAAAGCCAAAAATCACTCATTTTCAACTTTCTAGATTCTAAGAAAGCATTTGTGAATGTTTTGGAATCCCTAACATATATACAATATGTCAATAAAAATAATTAACATCATCAAGGCTTTATAGAAATAAACTACAACATTTAAATAAATGCAGGACTAAATTAATGTTTTAACCATGTTATTAAGTGTCCAAGTACAATACATTCACCCATGTGGCATTAGCTTTAGCTTCTTAAGAGTAAGCATATGGAAAAGAAAATTAATTTAACAATATATTTTTAAAAGTTAAGCATTTTTTCATGTCTTTATTCTTCTAAGTTCTCTGTCCAAGACACAGCTTACTCATCACACAGCAAAAGATTGGTTATTCAAAAAAGATAGTGTCAATAGTAATGAAAAACTAGTTTCACAGAAACAATGCAGCTTTTACATCTAGTAGTGTGCCAGAAAGCCAAGGAATACAAGAGACTTTTCAATCCACAGACAATGCACTGTGATACCCAGAAGTAAATAATGCCAGAAAGCAGCAAGGCAGAAGCTTCATTCACCAGCTATAGCACATATCATTATTTGACTAGTAAGTAATTTAAATGTAGTCTATGGATATGTGCATTTAAACACATGGAGGCAAAATCCCAATGTCTGTCAGAGCTAGAAGGCCATCTCAGAGGCTGGCTAACCCAGGGTAACACACAGAGGAGCCTTGCACTGCAGAGCACAACTCATGGAGGATCACAACAGAGAGCCCACACACACAGCTCTTCCTTCCCACTCCATCTGTGCAATTGAGGCTGGGATTAGGTCACTGCAGTCCAAAGACTTGGGGAGGTCAATAAATTGTCTTTTAAAACTTCTAGACATATACATCTGTAACATATCCATGCCTACTGACAAGTTCACTTTTATCAACAGTCTTTCAAAATCTTGAAGAAGTAATTTGCAAACTCCAGGCATGCATGGACCAAAAATTAAAAGCCATTACTGCTACTCTCTGAAAATGCTAGCAGGCCATGGAAAAATCAATGGTGGTTTGTTTTTCCTCTAATGCTATAATAGCATTAAATAGAGTGACTAAAATTAGATAGCATTCAAGAGAGACACTTCAATTAATTATTTTTTTAAGTGTATTAAGATTTTATAAACAGACAATAAGAAAGAGACACTAGGGTAAGCCATGGCAGAGACCTCCCTACGGTATCCATGAAAACAGGGATTCAGAAGTTCATTCATATTCAATAAATGGTCTGTGTTTTTTCCTCAGATCTCTGGGTTTCAGAATTAACATTTAGATTGGGATTGTTAAAATTGGCATTTCATAATGGGCTTCTTCAATAACATTTGATTAGAACAGAATGTGACAACTGTCTCAGTTGCTCTTTCAGAGGGCAATTACACCTTATCCTTGGTAGATGATCCTGAGCTTTTTCCCATCACAACCTCAGAACTCAGAAATGAATTAGCAAAGAGTTAGTTGAAGAAGACAAAAGAGTCCTAGTTTCTGAATTTCCCCCATTTTTATTGCAGTTAAATGAGAAAAAATTGGAGGGATGCAATTAACAGGAGAATTGCATTTGTTTGTGTCATTGTCACACAGCATGATTTGTGAATGAACATGCCAGTAAGCAACAATTATTCCATGAGATGTGAAAGTATTTCCATGAAATATAAATGGTGAAATCTGGATGGATTTTCATGGGACATATTTTTAAAAGCATCTTATATATTATCTAATTATGTTTTATAAACATGACATTCTTAAAGGGAACATGATTCTCTCAAAATAAAGCATAAAACCTACTAAATTTTGGCAAAAGCAACTAAATTTACTAATAACAATTTCAAAATACTTTATCCCTTAATTATTCCAGAAGAACCCAAGCTAAGGAAAATGCTTAAAAAAAATTCTAACTAAGTGGTTGAAGTTCATCTGAACACATTACAGGTTCTAAATTTTTTTATTGAAAAAGGTTTCCATAATTTCACTGACAGTGTGGTCAAATAACATATTACTTTGATCTATGGGATTATAGTGAATAGCCTTTCATTGTCAGTCTAAATAACAAATGTAAGAAGCTATTCAAATTCCTTGATAATGGTGGATATACAGCTGTATTACCATTATGCCTCCTCTTCCTCTTCCACCTAGCTTTCTCCCAATGATCAATCTCCCATTTTGTGACCTTCAGTGCAAGACAAGGCAAAGGTTTTCCAGCCCTTTTCTGTAAGATTAGTTCCAAATGGTGCATTACCTCCCATGAGACAAGTGTCAAGGAAGACTCTGAAATATCTAGACAGTCTAAAGAAGTACAGAATTTTTGGAGATGCTTTATCTGTTTGCTTTTTGAATTTCCAGGTGTTTAACAAAGATGAAATTTTTATGCAGATGCTGAAAACATTCAGGAAGAATTCAGCATGTACCTCACTGCAAGTAAATCTGATGCTCCAAAGCCCTGGATGTTAATTTTTGAGAAAAAATTGCATCTTTGTCTTTATGATAAAGAATCTGAATTTCTGTAAGTTTTCCAATTAAAAAACACAAGGAAAGTGCTAGAGCCCAGGAAATTCTAAAACTTTCATGATTTGAAAAACATGGCAGAGTGTATATCCATACAACCAAATTTCTGAATCAGCCTCAAGTTAAGAGCAAAGCTTTACTGCGTCCTTGAAGCATTTGGGGCTAATTTACATAAACAAACACAATTTGGAATATTTATTTAAATAAACAAATTAAACATAATTATGGTACCTATAAAGTGATGTCTATGCCTCAAAGGGACTTTGTTTTCTTCTTCTGCATTGCAGTCATTACTTATGTTCACCATTCCCATTGCTTCAGAAATCTGGGCTTATCTTGGTTCAAGACTCACTATCGGTAATTGCAACAAATTCTGCAGCTCCTCCTAAATCATTATTCCCAAAGAACTACTACCACTTAATTAGACCTAAGAATTGTACAGTAAACTGAAGACAGTTGGTCTAAATTACGTTGTTTTCTCAAGTTATAAGGTAATTTCCACGCAAGTCTCTGTTACATTTCTGTTCCAGACTATTCCTAGTAGTCTAAATAAAAAGCCAAAATAGAAAGATCTGTTACAAAGATGTCTACAGTTTGCTTTAAATACTTGACAAAAAGAGTACGAACATTACAATGCATTTCACATAAGAGGCAAAATCCAACAAATCTAAAAATGGCTGTTTATAAATTTCTCTCAGAAAATATGCCATCCCTATCTTTAATACATATATTGAAGTAATGGCAAAAATGTTATGAAAACGCCCAGGTTTAATATAAATTGTATGAAGTGTTTAAGTATTAGCATTCCATACAAAGTCAATGTTAATTTAAAATCTCTGGAAAAAAAACTTGATGTTCTCTTGTTAAATTATATTATTAGAAATCAAAATTTGTCCTCATAACCTGATTTGCAGTCCCAATCATTCTATTTTCCAAAGCTGGAGCTACCAAGTAGTTAAATACTTAAATCTGCCCTGCTTTTTCCCTGAAAATTAGCTTGTGGAGCGAATCCTGTTCATTTCTGTAATGTTAAACAGGAGCAGAGAGAGAGCTATGCAGGAGAATTGCTGAAAAGAGCAAGGCCAGTTCACATACACTGTTCTTCAGGCAAACAAGGGAACAAACCATGCCTTCCCAAGGACAAGAAGTTTCAATGAGAAGAAAAATCCAGAGACACATGATGTCTTGGTGCTGCCTCTAGGATTGTATAGCTCTGCTTCCAACACAGTGCATGGCTTGAAGTGCATTCAAAACCTTTTTAAGTAGTTCCTCAATATATTCACCTGGAACATGCCAAGCAGACAAACACATAATATCCTGGAATTGTTCAAAAATCTGCTTTCATAGTCTGGTGGGCAACAGCTCTCTATCATACCGTGCAATCCTCCAGCAAGCATAAACTTTAGTTGTAGGAGTATTTGCTGAGGCATAGAAGGTTTGTGCATGTGACCTATTGCAGACAAATCCTACAATATCTGCAAGAAACCTGGTAGCAACCCAGTTGAACAAGCAAGCTATTGACATGTCTGAGAAACACACAGAGTTCTCTAACAAACAGCTTTTCAGTCTTGTGGGAATTACTCCTTCTAGATGGATCAGCACTTCTGAATCATTTTGCAAGATCATTCTTTTCCTCTCATATCCACATCAGTCTGCCACTAGAAAGAATAATACACAAAAAGACAGTGCTGTAGTTTTTTAATCCTCCCAAGTAACTGAGAGCCACATCTATCATGCATATGATTAGAAGTTGGCTTCATGAGCTCATTGCAAAATAAGCCGAGAAAGTACAAGTGTGCAGAAAAGCAAATTGCTTCACCAGACCATAAAGGATCTGTTCATAGCCTAACTATTCAAGCAGCCCTATTCATGAAATTCTCAACTGGAGAGTCAGATTTATAACCTGCAGAGAGGACCTGAGCTGATGTCACTGATGCAGCTGACATCTCTTTACACTAGGCAGACAGGTTCAAGGCACCAAGTTTGCAGAACTTACATTCATCCCATCTATAGGACACAGATAATCTTGAGAAACTGAAGCCTACAGTATAAATAAAATCACCATTTGATTAGATCAGACTTTCAGCTTAGCCATCTGAGGTCTAAGAGCAAGATGCAGATGCCAGATCTAATTCTGAATAATTGGTACAAATTCTTTTAATTTTAATTCTTAAAATGCAAAACATGACTCTCAAAGATAATTCACCTTCAACCTGCTTCATGAAGACATTGTTTTAAGTGGAATGTTTGAAAATATATCAGCAGCTTCAAGGATGGTGGGCACACTGCTGTGCCCCGCTGACAGAAAAGGTAACAACAATTAACAAAGTTTATTTATGTTTATTTTAAAATCTTTATTCTTGGTCCTACTAAACTAAGCCAAACCAAATCAAATGTGGGCTCGGTGCATACTGCACGTCTTGATGCTCTGGATTTATTTCTACAGCTGTGAAATTCTCAAATTAACTATCTGTTAGGAAAAGTAAAATACTGACAGGAGACCATGGAGAAAAAATGCAAGTCAATGGGAGAAAATTACAAAATGGCATAGTGCAACAATAATTACTTTTATGGAATAGCTGCTGCTATAATAAGTCTGTAGTTTCAAGACAGTACTCCATTAGCACCAGCACAGGTAGTTTCAACAATTTACTATTATACAAACCTTGAGCATTATTAAGATTGATGTCAGTCATCTCCTTGTAATTTTATAAATGTACATTATTAGATTTATGACTCCAAAAATCTCCAGAAAGGAAAATAATTACTTCTTAGAAAATATATTATATAGTCACACTGCCCTCCCTGTTTAAAAAAAATCCATTTTCATCCAAGACTCAAATATTTTGTCTGTTTGTAGCAAAAGATCAGATACAACATCAATGCTTTCAGAATTATCAGGTTTTGAAGCATGGCTTAGCGGCTTAACAATGAAGAACATTGTCTTCTGGAATTTGCAAAAGAATCCTAGGACCTAACATCTTCTGAAATGAAGAATTTTTAAATGCTTCCTCTTTAGAAACTGAAACGCTTTTAGTATCTTATTACTGAGTATTAACCAATCAAACAGCAAATTAGCTGGAGTCATGGAAGACACAAGTACCTATTATGGTATCCAAAGGTGCTTATTATGGCGTTAGCTCACAATAGAACATGCAGAGACTGCCTAAATAGCACCAGAGGCTGCCAAATTCCTGTACTCTAGATTCCACATCACTCTCCTAAAAAACAAATACCAAAGTGAAGTGTGGCCCAGGTGTTATTTTTAGGGATTCAGGGATTCAGTCCTAAAAAAGGCTTTATACAGAAACAAAAAAATCCAAATATAATTCAAAATAATTTCTTTGAAGTTTGACGCTTGTGATAGATTTCCCTTCATCTACTGGCACAACCAGCAGGGTATTCATCCCCAAGAAACAACAACACAGAACCTATGAGTGACCCTTATGCTTTCTCAAGTTCTAATAATTTTCAGCTATAGGGACTTCCTCCTCTGGCTGGGGTTTCTGTGTATTCAGCTTTCCAAGATATCTCTTTTCCAATACCTTATTCAGTATTTACTTTTAAATTTATTCAATTTAAACATTCCTTTACAAGAATTTCCCAACTTGTATGTAAACAAGGCCCCCCTTTTTCTTGTTTGGCTTGCATCAGCTTCATTCAATGCCCCATAGTTTTTGTACAGAAAATGACCATTTACCACACCATTCCTGATTTTGCAAGTTCCATCACATGCCCCTCTTTCCACACTCAAGCAACCTAACCTATCCAGTCACTCATAAAAAGCAACTCTATTATTTCCTTAATGAATAAAAAGTTACGCCTTTTTTGCCTGCCTCTGACTCTTAAGGAAAGACTCCTTCTTCAGCACAATCCATTTAATCTTTTCAATCTCTTAAAGCTCTATCCCCAAGTCACATTACCAGTAGTTTCCTATGTATTTTGAAAATGTCCCCAGTATCCACAAGTGTTTCCACATGACAAAAAAAGTGCTGATATCAACATGACAATCTTCCTTCAAGATTTGGAAAACACAATATTTTGGGAACTTTTTTGACCTCTGTTTTCCCAATTTACTCCACACTCAAAACAGCTGATGCTGGGCTAGGGGATTCCTGAAATCTGAAGGAAGTTCAATGCTCACTAATAAGAAAGGGAATGATACAGTTTAGTTAACAAATGAACTGCAAAACTGACATTGACTTGAAACTTATTGCACAAGCTATTAAACCATAAGCAATAGGATTTAACCTCTGCTATTTCATAGAGTATTGCAACATGAATTTAGGGAATAATGGCAAAAAAATGGATGAGTCAGTGCATGTAATATAAACTTTTAATGCCTTCTTAAATTTGTTGCTATTGTTGCTAAACTGGCCAGACAGCCCCAAAGAGCTGCACAATGAATTCATGATCAGTAGTACATACCAATCAGAGCAGGATATATCATTTTTCTTTAAGACAAAACGAAACCCAAAATATTATAGGAAGCTTTTCCATAGGAACAAGCTCACATAGAAGTTAAAACTTTGCTTATGAAAACAGACCAGATCTTCAAGTTTGTGGAAGGCCTTAGTTAAGATTACACACACTCCCTCCACTAACCATGTCCTTATCATGACTTCTTCACTCAGATGTAACCTGGTGCAGCAAGCAAACTGATCCTTCTGGCTCATTTTACAGCTGCTTCTATCTAAAAAAATTCAAAGTTACATATATGGATAGAAAAGTTCATTATCTATTTTGACAGAGGCTGAACTCAACAGAAATCAGTGGCTTCTCCCAGCTGCCAGTGAAGTCATCAGGGCACCTCGGTGAAAGAACATGCTTCTGTTTTCCTGTGCAGCGCAAGGGTCAAATGGCTTCAAAATTTCACATATATTATTAATAAAATGCATTAAAGTTATTCAGGGGAGGATTGTGGAATTCTTTCTATGATAAATTTTGTACAGTATTATCTCACAAATGTTCTTGGCACCACAAAGTCAGATTTCTCACCATGAAGACTAGTCCTATTGCCCAGGAGTGCAATAGGGAATTAAAATCTGAAAGGATGAATAGCTCCCTAATAGCATACAATGATACAAATCTATTATTCCGCCATTACTTTGAATTCTTACTAAGTATGAAATAACATACATTGAGAAAATAGCAGTGAGGTAGATTTTTTTCCCTTTAAATACATTGTCAGTTGTACCAGCCTGACAAATAAAGACCAACAAATCTAAATAATGACCACATATGGGACTGCAAATGTCTAATTGCCTTTTAATGTAACTTAGAACACAAAAAACAGTCCAAGTAACTCTTCCTTCTGCCTAGCTAGTTTCAATCAAAAAGACAGCCCTATGTGTTTTGTCACTTGAAAACTACCATGACACTTAGGTGTAGACAAGCCAGACCATATTATGAAGAGGAACTCCAAAGTTACCCAATACTTCTACTAAAGAAGACCTAATTATAATTTGAACTAGGAAATATGACCGACAATTTCTTCTACAACAATTATGAACTTGGAACCAAGAAAAACAACTTACACAGGTGCAACTGACAAAAGACTGCCAGTTCTCAGACCAGCTGATAAAATTTATGCCATGCTCTAATTTCTGCTACAGACAAGTTAGGAAACATCAAGAACAGAAAATGAATTATGCGATTTCTGTTCTTGGCCTCTTTTTTACCTGTACTTTTTTTGCCTGTTTAAGCTTTCAAGGAAGATGTACCTGAATGCAACCAGAAAAATAAGAACAGTTTCACATTGAATGTGTTCATGTGTCAACCATTTAATTCTACTTCTCCAAGAAATGAACTTGCTGCACTCTTGAATGTTTCCCAGTAAGACTGTCCCACAAGAATAGTTTAAATTAAAGCAAGGTTGTGTTCAAACAAGTGCTTAAACAGATCCTTCCAAAACTCCTAAGTATCTTCTAAGTTTCACATTTTCCATATAATTCCTTCAGCTATTTACTGAAACCCCTTCCAGTACACCAACAGGATCTTTAAACTCAAGGCACCAAAACTAACTATAATAGAGTTTTATTATCGGTCTCCCTAGAGCTGCTTTTAGAGGAGAAGACACCTCCCACTGCTACTTAAAAATCAATGAAAATAAATACAAGGATTGTAGTTTTGGTATTGCCTACCATGTCCCACTGCTAGATCTGGTTTATTCTTATTCTCCACATATTACAAGTACTTTTTTGAGTAACTGTTTTGCATAGATACTTAAATAAATACCAAATAAGCATTATTTCTGTCAATTTCATGTTGCAATTTTTCTACACAGAGCAATTACCTCCCCACCCATTTGCAGAATCTCCACATATAAAACCTCTTAACTGTTAAAAAAAACCCCACAGTACCAAAATGTTTGGATACATCACATACTGATATTAAACGCTAGAGTGTTGACCAACACTTACTTTGCCAGGCTTGTTTGCATCAAAGCTGTTTTCTTTAAATTTCTCCTGCAGGGTCTCAGCTAACCGGCAAAGCAAGGCACCATTATCCAATTTCTCCATAAAGGTTTCTGCTGTTATTTCTCTACCTGAACATCAAACAGAAAGTTAACATGGCAGAAGGCATGCAATGGTATAGACTGCATTTGTGTAAAAAGAGAAATAAATAAAAAAACTGAAAAAAGCTTTAACTGAAAAACTTGCATTACTTTGAATATTTTGTGAATAACCTCAATACTGCTTTACTTGTAGATATAAGCAAATTATTAAAAAAAACCCATGCTTTCTTTGGGAAGATATTTGACATTCGAAAAATAGTTCTAGCATATCCAACCCCATGTATTTCACTTTACTTAAGAAGACCCAGTGCTTTTAACATAATGCTTCAAAAGAGAGAGTAGAGCAGGGAAATGGTTTACACCAGTGTGCATGTGTAGTTGTAGCATGAATTGCTAAGAGTTGATTTTGTAACAGTAGAAAACCATGTCAAAAAGGAAACGGTGGTATATTTTTAGTAGACTCTTAAATCTTGATCCTGCAAGAAGTAGACAAGACTGTGACTGCAATGCTCCTATGAATGTTCTTTTTCAGAAGCAAAGTTAGGTACATAGCAAAATAATGGAAAGTAAAATTTCATGTTATACATCTACTTGCCACACAGATCAAAATTTTCACTAAAAGAACAAAGCTAAAATACTCTGCTTTTAAACTATATCAGTTCTCATATCACACTATAGGACAGTACTTCAGCTGCCAGGAACTGTCCCCTCTTCTACAGCAGGACAGACAAGCTTACATAACTATGTAATTACATCCCCCTGGAAGAGGGGATCACATGTTCCATGATGAGATTGCATGCTGACCCCAGATGGGAAGGGAATTATTTACCATCCTCGACTAAACGTCCAAGATCTTATCAAATTTTTCAGTAAAAATGAAAATATTCCTATTTCTTATTGAAGGTTTTTCATTTTCACATTTCTACTGAAAAATTCCCTTTACTTTGGATACCAGGTTGATGAGCTGCTGTATTTTTCAGCCCTTTTAACTTCCACTCATAACCAGAGAACATCAAGGAATAATTCTTGTTCTTCCAATTATGACAAGATTTTTTTCCCTCCAGTATTTAAATATGCCATTTAGGAAATAACACTACTAACACATTTTTCATAGGCTGTTACACAGCATGCATTAGCAACAATAGTCTAATGTGCCAAAAAGGAAAAAAGAAGAATATTTAAAAACTGAAGTGAGACTGGTTTCTCATCCCATCCACGTCCACTCCTGCTTCCATGAGATGTCTGGAAACTGAAAATATTAATCTGTTTAGAACAGGTTGGCTGCAATTTTTTTTTTGTCAAACAAAATAGGAAAAGTAAAGCTTTCCCCTTTCTTTTTGCTAATAAGAGAGGGGAAAAAATAACAATCAAAAGTAACAAAAATGAAGTATACACATTAGTACTGAACTTTTTGCTGATTCATTGTAACCTGATACTCCATGTCACAATACTGAAGATAGCAGCCTTATAAACCATTATGATCTTAAAATGCTATAGGAAAGCTGATTTCTCTAGGCCTTTGTCTGAAAACTTTGAGATACTTTAGCATCTTTTGGGTAAGACCCAAAATGTGAGTCTCTTGAGTTTGGTAAGTTAAGATAAAAACAATAAAGATTGTTGCAGCAAACCATCTTCAGATACAGCAGACTTCTATTTTTAATTTAAGCTAGGCTTGTTTTTTTCTAACACATTTTACTTCAAAAATATCTTTTTAATATGAAGATTTTCTCTTTTTTATTCCCACTTAATTATATTTGCCATGTAGCCCACTTTATAGCTCCTGTATGCACAAATGACTTCTCCAGGCAAAAGAACAGTAGTAGCACTGCAGACATGCAGAGTTAGCTTATGCCTAACTGATAATATTTTTGCCATATCTCCAGATTAAAGGAAGCCAGGAATAAAACTATAGTCCAGACATAAAAAACTAAACAGCTCAGGATCTCAAAAGACTTTGCCACCATTCTAGCCTACATTTTTTCCCATTTACCCCACCAGCATTTTTATAAAATGCTGTAAAGCCACTAGAAAGCTAAATCTTAAAAATAACTATGCTACAGGAACTGCTTGACTATTACTTTTTACACTCCTCCTCTTCTAAAAAATTTATTTTAAGTATCTTTAACAGACTAAAAATTTTTATTTTGATTTGCAACACAATTTTTCACAAAGACAAACATAAAACCCCACATTCTCTTCTGTCCTATGATTTATAGATGCATCATTTCATAATAATAGAATGTTATAAAACCCTTAAAAATTATTTAAGGGTATTTTCTTTTCACAAAGGTAAAAAAATTTGTTATCTTCTGCTATTTAACAATATATTATTTTAAGTGCTGAATTGCATTAGCAGTTTGGTCACTGCATATTGTACACTAAACTGGATTATTTGAGTTCTATTTGCCTTTATGAAATCTGAAAGAATGAGTTTTGCATTGAACATCTGTCTCCAATGAAAAGTATATTAGGTGTCAGCTTTCAGTTCACTGTATTTTATGGCTTCATAAGGTGGCATTTCTTTGCTAAAACAGACATGCTGACATATTTAGCAGTAGAAATGTATTGATTCAAGTAAGAGTAATGTTCATAACCTGAGGAAAAAAAGTGCTCCATGTATTTGTATGGAAAAAACATCAAACTCCATTAAATATGAACAACTCCCCCTATAATTACAAGAAAGCAGTTGCAATGTTTTTATAGAATGGTAATAACATTAAGTATAATAAAAAAAAAAAAAAACAACACTGAAAGTATGAGAAGAAAATCCAGGAATATGAAGGCTTTCGGAAACCTCTCAAGTGCTGCCTACCCTCTCTTTTACCACAACCACCAGATTCCCCTTGAAAAGTTAAACAGCTGCACCTGAACACCTACCCCTTGCAAACTGTGAGCAACTATCTGTAAGGTCACCCAGTCCTGGGGACCTAATAAAACCAGGAGGTCCATGAAAAAATAATGGAAGAGAGCTCATGCCTTGGGTGTGTGCCCAAGAGGTTGAAGATAAAGTTCTCCTTACAGGTCTCAGACAACCAGAGCCTTCGGAGGAAGAGATGGACTTAAAGACCCAGGTACCCAAATCTAGTCAATTCCTCTATTACATTTACTGTAGTAACTACAGGGCAAGACTGACTCCAGCCTCACAACTTGCTGACAGACTATTTTTATTGTACATTTTGTGTAGTAACACAAAACTAGTAGTTTGCAAATAGAAATATTTCACTCAAGTGAATCTCTGAAACAATACTGAGGCACTACTGAAACAGTTGCTCCTGCCCCTCTCAATTCACATGGCATTTAAATGCAAGAAAACAAAATGTGATAAAAATAAAGAAAACCAGGGCAAATGACTATGTATATACAAAACTGGTTCTTTTCTGACAAGACTACTCTGTTCCCTACAGTAGTTGACAGTAGGTGAAATAATTTTGAAAGCATTGAGGCATTATTACTTACTTTAAATGGGACATATAAAAAAATCCAAAGGCATGCTGATAATAAAGAAAATTATAAACTCAACTAACTAAAACTATATTAGTGCCAGTAGAATCACTGGCGGTATCAGTACTGTGAATATCTTGATACTCAGACTTAAAACCTGTATTTCCCACTGGCTCTATCTGAACAAACTGATGCTGAAAATACACGTTCTGTTACAGAATGCTCTTAGGCAACAAGGTGAGCAAGAACACTAAGCTGATACAGATTTAATTCAGAATCAAAGAAAGAATTTTCTTGCAGAAGACTCATCATTCTCCACCTTCAATCTTTACACCTCCTTCAACCTTTTAAATAACTAGTCTTGTCTTCAATTTGATGTCTCTCCTAACATACTCTGTTCCCTTCCTCCAAGCCTCCTTTACTTTTGCAACCAAGCAACTTTTACATGCATCACACAATATTCAATGTTTACATGTCCAATTTCTCAGCATCTTGCATTCCCTGGCCCCTCAGCTATGAGCTTCTGAAGCCCTCTTCTGTTAAAAGGCCTCAGGACTGAAACCTTGGAGCCCAACATATGAGGTGTAGTCAGTCCCACATGCTAAATGAAGCTGGATAGAATAAAAAGACAATATAACCCTCTGCAGCTTATAAATAAACTCTGGGAATGGGGAAAAAGATTAGAGGTCCACAAAACTGCCAAAGAGGAAATGGAAACCATCTCTCTGTACCTGTCCTAAACTACAGGCTGGTGAGGAGGCCCACTCCTCTTCATGTCAGCCATTCTGCTTCTGCAGATGCACAAAAGAAAACAAGACAATACTAGAGAGTAAAGCAGACAAGCAAATCTTTCAAATTGCCATTTTGCCTCTACTAGAAGAGTTCTGTGGCCCAAGTGTGCTAATTCCCATATACAGCTTGCTCAGGGTGGAATAGAACTTTTCAGTATCCACAAGAACATTCTACTAATCTAAGTATATACACAATCTACCAAATTTGGAGTTTATCAGAAGTGAAAGCATTCCCAAATGCTTTATTAGGTCTGTACCTAATAGAAACAAGGCTCAGAGATCATCAAGACTTGCAAGTCAGCTAGGTTAACACATCTTGTTAGCTTTGTCACTGCCACTCTTGACTGAGATACCAAAGCTCAACAGAGAAGCAAGGACAGGAGACACAACATCTATGGCTACAATCTTACTTTCCAGCAGACAAACCACAACATTGACACGTCCCACTTTGAAAATGCTCTAATGTACAATATCGTATGAGTTAATCCTATCTGACACATGGATTTCATCTGCAATGTCCTTTTTCCATCCCCCAGAGTATAGACAGCTAAAATCTATTCAGCAATGGAGCTGTAAAGACGAACTGTCCTCTCAGAAGCTCTGAGTTTCTCTGACATGGTTCCAAAAAATAATTAGCAAAGTGCACACAAAAGTACTAGCGATTACTAAACAAAAACCCCCACAACAATGTCCATGCTAAATTAAATATGCAAAGTCTCAGGATTAAAAATTCTTCCAATGCTACTTTCCAGCTGCACCATGTATCTCACTTTTTTAATTTATCAATTGAGTAAGGTCAAATTCTAGCTATGCCTACTTTCTATCTGATATCAAAATACTTAATTCATATTATAAAGTCCAATATCCCAATGTTTTCCAGTTTCATTTTGAACCCACATCAGGCTATGCTGCTGCAAAACAGTCACCATTCCAACTTCCAGTAACATTGTATAGGACATAACTGCATCTCCACAAAAATCTCCTAAAAGACCATCACTTGATCAAACTATCTCAAAGAGTTTCAACCCTGTATTTGCCTAAAATACTATTTTTTTAAAAAAATCTATATTTCTTTGAAAAGATTATGTGTCCTTGTTGAGTCCTAGTATAGATGAATGACAAAAATATAAATGAAACAAAATGGCAAAAGTTAAATGAAATGCATATTAATTTCCTTCATAAATTGAGAAATCTTATTGCATGAAAACTGCAATAAGGCCACTTACAATGAAGCCACACAAGATACAGACAGAGCAAGCTAGGATGTGGATACACACAGTATTATCTGCTCCGTGTTACTTGCACATCCATGCATGTTAAGATCTACTGACCATTAAGTCAAAATGCATTATTTCTTCCACATAGACAGGAAAAAACCCAAAACAAACAAAAAAAGCCTCCCATATTCTTCTATCCTTTTGGATGCTGAAAAATGCATGTTGTATATTCATTTCTATTTTACTGTACAGCAGCATGCTCACACATACCTTCTCTATTTAAAGTTTATCCAAATTATGCAGTAATTAAACAAAATTTGAATTCTGAGTTAATATACTCTTATTAATAATAATTATTTTAATTCACACTTCATTTATTTTGAATGTGAATTTTAACTGAATTGAATTATAATTTGAATAACAATGTCCACATAGGAATTCAAAGAAGTCTAACAAAACACTATAATTTCAATTCATCAGCACAAACTCTGAGAAAAGGAGAGCTTGGTGCAAGAAGGTGTGGGGGAATGCATTAAGCAAATGAACTGTATACACTGCTTAATTAAAAGAAGCTTGTGCCCATTTAGTTCTGCAGTGCAGAATTTGGTGTCCATATGAAAAATCAGATATTTAATTACAGTTGGCATTTCGGAACCTCCTGCTGGTTGCTACTTTCTCACTCAAAGAGTGACCTCATTCCTAAACTTATCACTGGGAGAACTCTGTTACAAACTGCAAGCAAGCTTCTATTTGTTTTAGAGTACATCACTAAAACTTCATTGTTTAAAACATTTAAACAATATATTGAATACTTAATGGAATGTGCTGCTTCCAATTCAAAAAACAGCCACTTGAATTACTGCTTTGTGATAATTGGAATGAAAAGTTCTGAATTTTGTTCTGATTTTGCATAGGCAATTTTATATTCAAAACAAATTAATTTAAATAGAAGTACTACACAAATAAGTAATTTAAAACACCTGTCACTTTTCCAGTTGTGGATTCATGACTCAACTCAAAAATGGGTATTGTCTACCTGCAAAACATTGTGTTCTATTGACATTGTGCTTATTGACCATATCTGTCATAACATAAGTGATATATCCTTCGCTTTCCCTTAAAAAAGAGAACTAGAGCAATATAGAATGTGCTGATGAAAGACACTGGATATACTCTGTTACTGTATGATATCACTGAGATGGTTTAACTACAGCATTTCCCATGACAAGACACTGCCCATGTCTCACCAGAACAGATTTCCTGAAATTTTTTTCAAAAATTAAATAAATCCTCCAAAATCATGCACACTAAATTTTCTTCCAAAATCCCATCAAAGTTTCATGTAAACATAGCTTCTGAAATATTTTTCTTCTCTTTATTTAATGAGAGAAATTACTGGTATGTCTCCCTTAGGATGAGATATTGTCTAAGCCATCTATTTCTTTGGTAGTATCCTCTGTATTTACAGAGATCACACAAAAGACATTTTTCCCTGAGTGTTCTCAGCAAACAACATACTATTTCCTGGCTCATAGGTTCTAAATTCCACCTTCTTGAATAATTTCTACATCTCAAAGTATTGTCTCTCTCCTTCCTGCCAGGGACAATCTCATTTGCTCTTTTTGATATGTACTTGATTTTTTTCCTCAATTTTGGTTTGCATCCTCTTCTGACAACAACAAGCTTTGTCTTCACACACCAAGATGTATATCAGGAAATCTCCAGGTCCCAGCTATGCTAGGTCAAACCCCTCTAAGCACAGGCTACCACAGGTCTTAGCATGCACTGCCTTGGGCAGCAATTATCAATTACTAGACCACTTAGAGAAGAACTATTTAACGGTTCCTTCAGTTCAAGACAGTCACTACACCATACTCTTTAGGAGGCCTATCAATAAAAATGGAAGACATAGGTGAAGGCAGCAATTAGCATCATTCAGCTTAGTTGTACAGGTACAGAAAATACATGCAAAAAAAATTACAAGGAAATTTGAAAGAAAACTAAACACAGACTGTATAATGTTCAGTTATGCTACTCACAGAAACACAATGGAGGCAAATTACTCATTAGCTTCTCTGACCTTGCTAATATCTGTGTTATATGACAGTAGCTACGTAATCATAACTTTATTTTTGAAACACAAAGAAATCTGAATTCCCAGCTAACAGTGTAAGGAGTTCTCACACTGCCCAGGATCTGCATTCCATCTTATTGTACCTTACCCAGTAGGTTTGTGAGCCAGAGGGCCAAATCCTCTTTCATTGGCAGCAAGTTGGCCTCATGTCTACTTGCAAGCCACTGACTGTACTGATGCATGTCGGAGAGGCCAGGCCCACGTGCCTTTGGGCTCAGGGCAGTGCACATTGTTTATCTTGTCGTCCCTGTTTAATTATGTAAAAAGAAAAAAAAAAAAAAAGAAAAAAAAGTTCTTCATTATACCAGTCAAAGTCTCATGTGCTCCATTTTTAGAATTGTACAAAATAATCCCAACCAGAATATAATCCCCATCTCTGGAAGTGTTCAAGGCCAGGTTGGACAGGTCTTTGAGCACCCTGGTCCAGTGGAAGGTGTCTCTGCCATGGTAGGGAAAGGGGTTGGAATGAGGTGTCTTTAAGGTCGCTTTCAACCTGAACCATTCTGTGATCCAATAATGACAACAGTAATTATGTGTCTAAGAAATCAGATATCAGACAAACAGAGGTGGATCTAACACACGGTTGCACACAGCAATGACCGAAACTTATTGTTATTAGATTTTTTTATAAGTGATTAAATCATACAGATAAATGTTAACTTCATTTGTACTCACCAAGCTACATGTTGCCAACACAACAAAATGTTCTGCAAGGAATTATTAAAATCAAATGAAAATAAACATTTTTGCACAAAGCTAACAACTCACTATGGTGCCCGACACAATACCCATTCAGATTAATTGGAGAGCTTCAGAGATTTTTAGATCATGCCCAGGAAAACATGGCAACAACCAAATTACGCTCCTACAGCAAATTTATTAACAATTAATAAATGCTGTAACCAAATGGAAACAGTCTATTCTACAGCTTCAAAATTATTAAGTAAAAAACTACACCGAATATATTGACTCAATAGCATTACTTCTTCAGAAAGCAGCAGAACAGCTAGTGTTAGTCACTCACACTTGCCACTTCCCAAATTCTCCTCTGCTTCAGTGATGACTGACTGAAAGTTTTCAGGTAAGACAACGAATCTTTAACCCATGATGTTTTAAGTGTTGTCAGTCGCAGGAGCCGCTGCTGTTAGAACCACTGGACCTGTCTGTGTATCTGAAGGGCTAGCTCTGCACCTGTGGCACAAGTGTGCAAGGTTATTTTTTCCTCTCTGAAAGAAACCTGTACCAGTTGTAGCAATGAGCTGAAATACTTCCTTGCTTGGTAGGCTGAAGCCTACAGCAACCAGCAGACACAAGGTCTTGTACAGGTGGCACAAGACAGACACTAAGTGAATGTGAGACCCATAAGGATAGTCCTTTGCCTATTCTCAACTGACTGATCCACAAAAATTGTAGCAAGACATATCAAATGCCTTCAATTTATGAATCTGCAAACACTTCCCCTCTGTCCTTTCCATACCTTTCATACCAGGTAAGAGATATTAGTGACCTTAAAAACAACAGCAGAAAAAAAGAACAATTTATTATACTATCCATTATGACCTGAATAACAAAAATACTGAAAGCAATTTCTTTGTCAAAAAAGACAATATTTACTAAATGTAAAAAAAAAAAGCCTTTCCATAAAATTGTGCTGAAACTGACTTTTCCAAATGTATGTAATGGTATTTGGGATGTCTTAATACCTGTATTAAAATACTCCAGCATTTTTTATCCTACTCTATGTAATCAAACTCCACGCTTGCAAAAAGATCTGCATAAGCTCTTGTTGACAGTACCTCACCCCAAGTCCTGAAGTTTAGCTTGCCCTTGAGATAGGCACAGTTTTCACTACAAATATATTTCTTACTGAAATTAGACAATTTTTTTCAGCTGGGGAGAAGCAAAAACATACATAAAAAAGATTTATTCTCTTGTATAAACACATATTTTTGAATTATGAGTAGATTTTACATTTTTCTAACAAAGAAAATCTTTATATATCAAAGTTTCTTTGAAGGCAGAGGAGTTTAAACCAGACTAAAGTACTTAACTTATGCACAGCTCTGTTGTGAAACTGACTCTGTAAAAATGTCAGCTTGGATTTATGGCTTCCCGGTTAATTAAATTCAAATCATACCTGTTCATTTAGGGCAGGCTGCAAGGGAGGGGAGGGAGAAGACTTGGACTGTTAGCTCTGCAAAAATCAATCTGGAATGTCACTCTCAAAATAGATTGATTCAGACTAGAAGCTACCAACAGCTAAGGAATTTCAGTGGCAGTATACTTAGTTTCTCTAAGTTACTCAGAACCACATAAATTACTCTTTCAAATCACTGCTTCGTTTTGGATAAAAACAGAGGCAAGACAGACAACTGACACCACTTGACTTCAAAGATTATATGGGAAAGAACAAGTATCTATCACATACTTGCTTTCCAGAAAGAGCCTTCAAATAATTTTGACCACTTTCTGTGTCTATAACCTCCACTGATACAGTGAGAGGCCAGAAGTGAAGTAAGTTTTTTCTCTGGAATTACCTCTTCAATGCTAGTGGTAAAATGCAAAAAAATGAGGCAAAAAAAAAGAAAAAAAGAGAGTTCTTATTGCAAAGTGTATGCATCTAAACATTTAGGAAAATCCTGCAATTTGTTTCTCTTTACATACAAATTAGAAAAATACAACAGAAAAAGCAGAACTATTTCACTAAAGGAACCAGTTAGACCCTGCACCTCTTCACTGGGAATAATTTCACATTTCATACATGCTTTGTGGAGGGAGTTAGACTGGATGACACTTGAAGGTGCCTTCCAGCCTAAATTTATTGTTATTTTATATTTCATGGATACTCAGAGCAATATTAGTCATGAAACCCTACGCAGGGTCTGCCCTGCTAGAAGGGTAAAAATTGGCACACACATCGAGCTGGGTTGTGTCAAGAAGAAAACAGCAGGCAATACCCTTTTCTTTCACCCTACTTCATCACTTCCAAGACCATGTCTATGAAGTGCCCTATGGGAAGCTGGGGCTAATTAATCAGCAACATTATGATATGCCTGACAGTCATCCAGATACAATACAGGCTGCTGACACTGGCAGGGCTGAAGAAATTCTATGGTCTCAAAGCTACATTTCTTTAAGACAAGACAAAACAGAAGGAAAGCTTCTTAAACAGCTACATGGAAGCAGTCTGGGTTTCCACATCAGTCTGTGGAAGAAGCACTGCAGTCTATTTACACTTCAGGCCTGTTTCTGTGGAAATGCAGAGTAGAGAATTGGGGGAATGGGGATGTTATTTCAGTTTGTCTCTAAAATACAGAATTGTCTTCAAATATATTTCATACTGACCTAACTCAGCAATCAGGCTGTGTAAAGTCCCAAGAAACTTTTGAGACTCGTTCAGGGAAGAAAAGTGGGAGAACAAAGATTTTGGTGGATGCAAGGGTGCTTCAATCTCTAAGTAACTATGGTAGTAAGAAGAAAAAAGAGAGACAAGAAGAGTATTCTGAGTTTAAGGTAGTTTTCATAAGACACATTCTCAGAATGAGAAACTGGAAAGATAACAAAAGCCAGACAGACAGGTGACAAAAGTCTCCAGAAGGTGAAAATTATTCCTGCATCTCTATACTGGGACTAGGTCTGCTTGAAATAGTAGCCCTGAATTAAAATAATGTATGCACTAATTTGTGAAGTAGGCATGCAAAGTGAGGAGTGAGGAATGAGAAAGTTAATACTGATGAAGAGCCTGAAGAATTACAGATAAATCACATACAAGCCAACCTTACCTTACCTTACCTCTGTGTAAGTTTTCTTTGATTTAATTTCCAAAAAAACCCCAAATTTTTCACTTCTCCACTACTCTGAAAATCTGCCCTACACTTCAGTAAAATCCACAAAATTCCTACCTTGGACTTTTAAAAGTAATTCTTAAAAATTAAAATACAGCTTTCAAGGAGCAGAGTATCTCCTGTAACAAACTCTACAAGCGATACTGGAAGTCAGTTATCAAACTGCAAGTATCAGAAACTTCCAAGCTCTGAATTATTCTCCATGCAAACACTGATCGCTACTGAACTTGTTAAATTCAACTTAAGCCTTCACAATACTTCAGTACTGAAGTACCCAAGTTTCAATAAAAAGTTCACCTACTGCATCAATTGTACTAGCAGATACATATTAGAACTTCATCACATAGTAGCTGGGATCCATGAAGAAGCCAAAACGTGATAGTTACGTGAAGGTGACAGCAACGGAGTACTGAGCTCCTTCAAGATCTGTTTGAAGGTTCTTCCTGTGGTGAAGGCCAGGCCCTTGTTTCATCACTCAGATACCTTCAAATCTCTTCCTTAAAATGTCTTAATATATTTATTTTTTAAGTGAACTGAAGAAAAGTTTGTTGACAATTTATCAGTGAGGAATCTGATCAGAAGAATGGACTAACTTGCATCAGAGGTAGACAGCAGCTATCAAGGATACATCACCCCAGCTGAGGCAAGTCTCTGGCCCCAACAACTATTTCATCCTTTCCTTTTGGCAGACAAAGTATGAACAAAGTAGCCAAAAAATATTTGGTTTCCTAATCTCACTACTTTCTAACAGCAACATCATCATGTATATATACAGCTGTTTAAAACTAGCCAACACAAACATGTTGAATATTTTATAGAATGTTACACTTCTCTGTAAACTGTTGAGGCTGATGTGATATGCAGAAGCATTTTCAAAACTTACCTCTAAATGCTTTAAAGCAACTGCTTCCCCTTACTATTCAGAACGTAGATGAGGAACAGTCTTTGACTACTTTTCATCCTGTTTTGTTACAGTTCATATTTATGTGGCACAACCTTTTTTTCAACCTCTCTCAATAAGAGGATGACATCTCAAATTCCTAGCCTTATTGTCTAGATGAAGAATTCAGTGTGGGATGGTTTACAGTACACCCAGAAATGTGTATCAGATTCAACACACTAAAAGGTCCTATTTCTCTCTTCTTGCTCCTACTGAACAGTGAAGTTCTTATTTTGCTTTACAGTAGTGCATTTAGTTATCTGTTTATTGCAGTTCACTGCTTGTATTTTGCCAGCAGTGTAACCTTACACTAGCTGATGATTGTTATCAGTGATCATCAGGTGAAAGCAATGAGAATCAAACAAGTGATCTTCTGTGTTTCTACTGGCTTTTGTTGGGGTTAACAGGTAGGAAAAAAGGAATCAAGAAAGATACACTGTACTAAAAACACACAGAAGGCAAAGACTGTTTAATCTAGAAAGTAAAACTGGATGCACAATGAAGCACTTACAGTTGCAGATACCCAGATTCAACTCCCTCCCCTATTCCAACCACCCTCCTTACCTGTAAAATTGTGATAATTCTCATCAACCAAGTATAAATAGGGAGGAAAAAAGCATATATATATAAGCTTGTATATATGCATAGATATACATACAAAGAAAATACATGTGCTCCACCCTTCTAAATAATCATATAAACCAATAAGTTTTTACTCCAAATTACCCATCCAGTTCCAGCATCTATACATAACAGCTTATACTGTGTAGCTGCTGGCTATGCAGTGCTCTCTGTACCACGAGTTTCATTGTCACTTCAACCTGGTTCTCAATTACATGAGCATTAATTCTCAAACAAAAAGGGGCTTGAACCATTTCTTTCAGCTTGCTCCTACATACAATCCTTCCAGGTCAGGAATGAAGAAGTCTTGCTGAGTCACTTGCTCTTTATGACTTGACTTAAGAGTTAGCATAGAAGTATCCAATGAAACAAGCATTTTTCTTTGTATTCAGTTAGAAAAGAATAAAAACAAGTTCAAAGTGTCTATAGAGGGGAAAAAACCATCATAAATCAAATGCAGAACTCCCTAGAGTGACCAATCAAATCACCTTTGATGCAAAGGTCCTACATAATGCATCCTTTGCATCATAACAGCTGACAGGGACACTGCATAGACATCAGGTTTGGCCCAACCCAGGCACTACTGCCTAGCAGGCAAGTTCATTGACTGGCTCTGTGCAGCTGGCAGCCAAACCAGAGTTACCCAGGACTGAAATCTGCACATATGCCAGTTCAGTGGCCTAGCTGCTCAACAAAAGTGGAACAACTGGAACAGAAGATGCCATAACTTTGCCTCGGACCCTGGGGTCAAAGACTCTTTTTCCTAAATCTTATCAGGATTAAATATGCAGGCTTTAAGCTTGTGCAATGAAATCTGTTTTAATATGACTGAGGAAGCATATTAGCCACCAGTTGTAGAAGAAGCTAATCATACACACAACTGTGCAACTGCTTTACTGTCAGTGATAGAGGAAACAGACAGCAACTTAGACAAGATCAGCAAGTTTTTCTCTGAAGGAACTGGAACTTGAGCACTACATTGGCTTTGACAGAGAGGTATCAGCTATAAATACAGACAATCTCCTGCTGTCTTAGAGAGAAGGTAATGCTACTGGAAAGCAGCCAGCCTGGAAGGAGAGGAGACAGAGGATCAAAAGCCAGAACAGAGCTCATGAGTGTATCTGGCAAGGGTCTCTGCTGGATCTCCCTGCTAGTTCTAATCACCTCAAACAGATGGAAAAGAACAGAACTTTTGAAACTTTACTAGAGTTTAAGTGGACTGCAAGCAGCATTCACTAACTGTAACAGCAAGTTGAGCGCAAAAAAAGTGTAAAATTCAGTGTTCATAAACAGATTAAGTTGCAGAACAAAATGCATAATTGTGCAAGTAGAAATGAAGCTGCCCACAATTTGGCAATCATCACCTTCACATCATCAAGTGCCAGTTTTATAGACATGGCAGAGCCAAGGATAAATACATTCGCATTTTAAAACTTACTTCAGTTTTCCTTTCTCAGTGTTGACATATTTTTCAGATTTGGAGAGTATAACATCAGTTCACAGACTAAAGGTTGGTCCTGTTTTTCCACATATATATACATATGTGTGTACACACACATATATGCAGAAGGAGGGAAAAAAGATATATGAATGCCTTCCTTTGAGAGCCACAAAAATAACCAAAAACTTTTTATTTTTTAATGTCAGGAAACTGTTCCCCATGGTGAGATCTGCTAGACAGTGGAATGACTTTCCCAAACGAAACTGTGAAAGCTCCCTTTCTTGAAATGCTAAAAATGGACTAAAAGAAGCAGTAAGAAAAAACCCAGAGACTTGGTACTCACTGTTAGATGTTACATAGTCAATCTTTACCACCTGCAATTTCCACTTTACAGAAGAGTAATCATTCTCCTTTTGCCCTTTTACATACATAGAGACAAACACAATAATTTTTAAAGTCATTCTGCTACTACCTTGCATGTTTCCTCTTCAAGAGTTATTTGCAGAGCTTTCCCCTCTATAAGAAACAAGAGGTCATTCTTGTCTGCATTATCATACAGGTACCTTACATGTAATCTTAACTTTGCTCACTACTATAAACAAGCAGATAAAACATAAGCTGACAAATGCAGCAGCCTATCTTTATAAGGAAATTTAATTTTTCTAGATATTTTATTATCCTTATAAACTATATCACAACCAATTTAGCCCAAGGTTTCTGAGTTTTCCCAGATTAACTTGGAACATACTGTACATTAGGAGTAGGGGGAGGGGCATTGAAGGGGAACCACCATCTGAAATTCATTAATCAATTAGAATTTTTCATGGCTTACATCAAAATGTGATCTACACTGATAGAGTAAATTTTAATCACAAGAAGCCTTTGTCCTTTACATTATGAATATACATTACAAATGTGTGCAGTATTTGGAGGGGAGGATGGAGAACCTGGCACAACAGTTTACCAATACTTTATACCTGTAAGGCCCTTGGTCTGAGGCCAGACCAAAACAAAGTTAACTGCACTTAAAAATCTGTTCTAATCACTGGAAGCCTAGACATTTTCAGGACTATGCCTAGTAGAAACAATTTTATTGCCTTGATAATGTCTCCCTTACCAAATGGAAAGCAGAAAGTCTTTCTCACACAGACAAATTGAATGCTCCTAAAGCAAAACTTCAGGAACATTCAATATCTACTTGCTCATAAAATTATAACTTCTGGAAACTGAACGTGATTCATGACATTGTCCAAAACCTTTGAAATTGATTCCTCTTTGCCTGGCTTTTACTATACGTTTTTCTGATTGTCTAAGCAAAATAGCCATTAAAAATTAGTACAAAAGAAGTTTCAACCTCCACCAGCTAGAAAATAGCTGGTTAAATATATGCTTAAACTGACATCACATTTCACAGGGAGTAGAAGTGTCTCTACCTGCAAGGACGCTATGCAGACAGTACTACAAGCTGACTTCCAATCATCAGTTTTGCTTTTAATTATGATGCTCCATTTCTAAATCCTGTCCTGAAATTAGTGTTAAGTTTAACTGAGAGGTGTAAAGTGGAGTTGAAGAGGTACTGTGGATAGCAAGTGTGCCAATTTAAATAAGACTGTAGGTAAAATAAATAAAGTGACCAAATAAGTCAGCGGGATAAAGTAAGTGGCAGCTAGTACTTGAGGATAGTATTGACTCTTCAGCACTTCAGCGCCTTCATAGAAGTTTGACCATGGTTCCAACAACAGCAGTATAATCCTGATTAGATGGCCTATGGCACCATACAATACTAATCTAGGAATGTCCTATTTAGAAACTTCCAATTAAATCACAATCCACGTCACAAAGCCCTCATAAAACTGTTACACTTGGCACAGCATCTACTTGCAATGAAACAAAAAAAGCATAATGTACATGGAAAACCAATAATCATTCATTCATTTTTCATTGCAAAGTAATGTCAGAAGCATGTTGAAAGTGCACTGGGGAGCCTGCAATGCATCCATCCTGGCATCCCAGGAGCTGTACTCCCCTAGGAGCGTGCAGAGACAGCAGGCTCAGGTGACACCATTGCACCAGGATGCATACAGCAATCCCAGACAGGGACAGCAACCTTCATTCCTTACACATAGAACGCTAGTGAGGAAACAGAGCCTTCTTAAAAGTGAAACTCTGTCCTCGGAGATTTGAATCTAGAGCCTGAAGAGGAAACCAAGCGCCCTGGGCTAACCAAAGGCGGCTTTTGGCACAAGAAGGCTCTCGTTCTCTTGCCTTCGGGGGCGGCGGAGGGGCGAGCTGGGAGCGCCTGGCGCAGCCGCCCGCGCAGCAGCGGAGCTCGGCCGCCCCCCGCCCGCAGC
>WBNO01030590.1:50245-90963 GCA_013400575.1 Peucedramus taeniatus
AGCCTCGCATGCGGACACTCGCATCTCCCGCGGGCGCTGCGGACCGACAAACCCGCCCTCCTCCTCTCCTACTACCAGCACCCCAGGGCTGCCTAGAGAAGCCACAAAGATAAACCAGAGGTTGGGGCCAGGGGTGAGTGTACAGCGAGTAAGAGCCACCCCCCGTCCCTTCTTGCCCGCCCCGCTCTCACCCGCCGCGGAGTCCGATGCGTTTGTCCTCCTCGGGGCCCCTCCACAGTCAGGCTGAGCTAATGGCTTTGCCATGAGTGCTGGAAGTGCTGCTCCCAGGTCTGCCCCTCGGGGGCAGGACCAAGCAAACCCGCCGCAGCCCCCGGCTCTCCGCGGGATGCCCAGGGCAGCCCGCCAGTAACCCGCATCCTCGCCGCGGTGAGCCCCGGCAGAACCACGCGCAGACCTCCGCCACACACCCACGCACTCTCTCATTCCGCCTCCGCCATGCTTTCAAACTCCCACGGTCAAAGAGCGGGAGGAGAAAAATCCGCACCAAAGCCCCGCAAACCCTCACAACCAGACAGCGGCAGCAGCCGCCCCAGCCGAGCGGCGCCGAGCCCAGCCCTGCGGCTCCCCCGACGTACCCCCGCGGCCTCCCTGGGACTGGGGAAGGAAGGAAGGAAACAAAAGCACCTACTCCCCACCGAAGAGCCGCCGGGCAAAGATCACCTTCCCGCTTCGCTCCGGCCCCTTTCTCTTTAAACTCGAGAGCAGGCGGTGAGACACACGAAACGCCCTCAATTTAAAGGAGCCCGCGTGGCGAGCTCCGCCATAAGGCTGATAGCGAGCCCCGCTGCAGGAGCAGGCAGGGCTCTCACCTTGGCTGGGGCGGGTAGGAAGGCAGACAGGCAGAGTTCCCACCTTGGCAGGGAGGGGGAAGCAGGCAGGAAGGCAGGCAGGGTTCCCACTTTGGCTGGGGCGGGCAGGCAGGCAGGGCTCCCACCTTGGCTGAGGGGAAACAGGCAGGGCTCCCACCTTGGCTGAGGGGAAACAGGCAGGGCTCCCCCCTTGGCTGAGGGGAAACAGGCAGGGCTCCCCCCTTGGCTGAGGGGAAACAGGCAGGGCTCCCACCTTGGCCCGGGCAGGCAGGCAGGCAGGGCTCCCACCTTGGCTGAGGGGAAACAGGCAGGGCTGCCACCTTGGCCCGGGCAGGCAGGCCGGGCTGCGGGCGCTGTCTCCGGGGCCGCAGGCGCTGCCCTCTCCCCCCCGGCAGCCGCCACCGTCCCCCCGAGCACAGCTGAGCGGGCTGGGAACAGCCGCGCTGCCTCTCCTCATACTTCTGTCCGCTCAGCTCGATGCTTTCTTTGGGAAACCCGGTTTTGGTTTTGTTTTGTTTTGTTGTTGTTGTTTTGGGGAGGTTTGTTTGGGGTTTTTTTGTTTGTGGTTGGTGTAGTTTTTGGGGTTTTGTTGTTGTTTGTTTTGTTTTGTTTTTTTTTTTACACTTCCCCCTCCCCCCTCATTTTCCCTCTTTTCTTTTTTTTTTTTTCCCCTCTCTGTCACCGATTTCCTACCCTTGAGCAGTCCTCATTGAACGGAAGTTTAATACTTACTTTTTTCAGAGGGGCGGCAAACGCAGTTCATACTGATTTACCCTTGAAATGCTGAGATATTGTATTACAGCCCTTGGCAGCGAGTTGATTCTTAGTTCCATTTATCTTTTATTATTGCTCCCTTTCCAAGACTCGTGGTTGTGGAAATGGAAGAAAAGAAGAAAAGAAAATGTCACATCCAAGATAAAACTCTGTTTTTTTCTTTAGTTTGACTATTATGTCTGGAATTTTTTAACACTTACAGACACATCTTTTGTCACCCTTTTTTTCTTTTTTTTTTTTTATGGCTAGAGAAATATTTTCTGTAACTTTCTTTATTGCATATTTCTCCAAAACCATTTCATGCCACCTTGTACATCTTGAATAAAAAAGTATGCTGTTCATAAACTGATCATTCATGGTACACATCTTAAAGAGTGATGGGTAGAGGTTTAGCTTGTTCTTGTTATCTGTGCTTCACTTGCCAAGCTAACTTTGAGCACAACATTTTTTCAGACATTTCATTCTCACCTTACGTCATTTTTGTGATACTTCAACATTTTGTTAAATGTCAGAGATAACCTTCTCCAAATGTTGTTTGTTCACTTATTCCCTGCCCAGCAATGCCTCTTTTGTGAATTCAATAGCGGGAAACAGATGTTCAGACTTCTTCTCTTAATGCATGAATGTAGATTGTCTTGTTGAGTTTCCTAATGGTATCATGCTATCACTTTCAATAAGAATGTTCCAGATGAACAGTGCACTTATTTTTCTCTTTCGGTGTAGAGTCACTTAATTAAATTGTTCTAGCCAAAACACATGTATAATTATACTGAAAGAATTGTTTTAACTTGATTGCTGAAACACTCATCAAACTGACCATTATTTTTTATTTACATTAGTTTCTTTGTACACTGATCTGCTGGGAAAACTTGATTTGTATAATTAATGCTGGGCTATTTCTCAATAATTGCACTATAAGCAAATTCCTATTCTCTGAACAGCAGATATCCATTCCTGGCCAATCAAATGCACTCTTGTTATTTATTGTATTCCTATACTATTATTATGATTTTTCTGCTGGACTATTAACTACTGTGATGAGTGCTACTTAAATGAGAGCAATTCATCAGCATGCTGATATAGTTTACTATGGTGAGCTCTAGCCATGTACTATGTGAGTAACCGCACAGAATTAAATTACCTCCTAGTTTTGATCCAGTTAGCAAAATTGTAATGCCCCTGGGCATGATTGTTTTCATTAGCTCATCCAATGTTTTGCTCAGGAAAAAAAAAAATGCACAGGGTTGGAACTGATGGTGAGCTGATGAGCTGATTCCTGCATCCACTTGATTATCCTTACAATTTTTTACCTGACCTTGAGAATGATTTTATTTGTTACTTAATAAGGAGCAGTAATTCAAATCCAATTTCTGTCAACTCAATATAAAAAACCACTTTGAGAAGAGAAGACAAATTTTGTTAAAATGTCCGTTGTAGTTAAAATCCTGCCAATTTCTAGAGAAGTTGAAAAACATTATCCTAAGCAACAGTTACATCTTGACTAGAAGCTTCTCATAGTTCACCTTCTCTTGAAGTTACAAGGTTCCTACTAAATTTAGTCATTCTGCACAGGGAGTTAAGCTGAGGCTTTTCCAGATCCCATGCAGTAAATCTTGTGTGAGCATTTGCATAGGTACCAGTGGGAAGGACTAGAAAAGCAGTAGTAAGATTTTGAAGCTGAAGTTGGTCGTGTGCTCCTTTATATGGTCAGTTTGTACCAAAGGATAATCTAATAGCATGAGAGCATTCATAGATACTTTATGTATCTTTTTGTATTGAGGATTGATAGTAGACAAGCAATATGTAACATCCAGTACAAGAATTAAGAGAAACAAAAAGCTGAGGGTTAGATCAAACCTTATTCAAGCAAAAGGGATGGAAACACAGTGCCAAGTATGCATCTGAAATGTCCATTGTGTGAATGCTGTGAAAGTTTCAATAGCACTATCACAATTATGAATGAACTGAAATTCACACTTCTTCCACCCTTTAACATTAGAATTCGGCTTTCAAATTTGACACAGTAACTTTGGAGCCCCAACAGAAGCACATTTTCTACATAAAGTTATTTCAATAACAGCATTGCTTACCTTTGCAGAGGAAATACACAAAACTTTCCTAGTGAAATGCTATCATTTTCTCTAGTCATCCACACAGTTAATCTTAGGTCCTCACACTTTCAACCTCCTGTGTCCACATATTCTGATAATACTTTTGAGAGTCTACTTCCAAACAAATAAGAGGATGAACAGGTACGTGAATAAACAATGATTTGAAGACAGACATAGGAAAAGAGAGGGAGAAAGATAAAGCATATTTGGAAGTCAAATGTGTATGTTGGAAAGCTGAACAATATTAATAGCAAAACAAAATGGTTCTATATCTTGTCATCTAGATAATATTCCTTTCCTACTATTAAAATTAATTCTCATGATAAATGTGGGTGAGATGCAACAAATTCTATTTGAAGATGTCAAGCTTTCTGAGAGTTAGGAATAAAATTCAGGATTAAAGATTCTGAAGTATTTACTTGGTTGCATGTCGTAAGATATTTGGAGATTAAATTCTGGAGTACAAAGTCAGCAAGGATGACAACAATGTCCCATTTTATCTCTGTAATTCCTCAGCCCTTTTCTAAAAACTGTCTTCTAATCACCACGTCTGATGACCTGTGAGTGCTGTATCATTCTGTGACATTATCAGGATTTTCTTATGAAAGTAACTTGCAGGTCATTTACGAATAGGAGAGAAAAATTACCTGGATCAAAGGTGTCTCCATGCCCAGGGAGCTAAAGCAGCAGTCATTGAACAGGAGGAGGAAAAGAGACTAAGAGAAAGACAGTATAGAGTGGAGGATGAAGTTCTCAGCAGGCAGAGATACAGGCATCTGTCTTCTCATATCTGTTGATCCCACTTTCCTGATAATTTTCTGAATTTCCCAAACACTCCTCCTTCCATATGTAATTAGTGTCACAACTGACCAGAAAAAAATCAGTCAAATATAACAATACATTGAAATTAATCACTGGAAGCCCAGTTCTGTATCAACTCCTAAAGCATATACATTAAACAGGACATACCTTGGTCAACTAAGAGAAAAGAGATGGGAGAGAACAAATGAGATGTGTAGCAGAAATGCTGCATAAAGTGTATATTGAGTTGAGAATATCATACCTGCTGATTTTCTTGTTTTGCCATTAAAGGGACTATATAATTAAATTATTTAACTGAAAATTAATTAAGTTTGGAATGCAGAAATAGATTTGCTTTGTTCTTTCTTTCAGTACATGCCACAGAAGTTAAAATTCAAAAAAATAGAGTTCAGAAGTGACTAAAAGTTACTGTTTTTTGAGTCAGTTAGAATATGAGCAGCTACAATGAGTACAGAATGTGTTTCGTAAATCATCCAGTATTTCTACAATACTATAGTACTTACTTTGCCACAAATTTCCATGTCTTCCTTGACTTTTAATAAAGGGAGAGTAATCAATAGCTTTGCAGGCCTGAGATCAGTAAATATAACCTTATGGAACTCCCTGAAATATATTGCACTAACTGGTGTCAGATAGACCTTAATTTTTTTTCTAAAACAGCTAGAATACAGTGCATAAATCTCAGTTAAAATGTGCCCTTTGTATGGCAATTGTAAGAATATTGGAAAAAATGACATGGGTAGAATTTTAAATTGTTTCTGTTATGCATCATTTACTATTTTCATTACCATGAAAATAAGACAAGCTAAGTAAGTTAATTCCATCCTCTTATAATTCCATTCAACACACACAGTGACTTCACAGTCAACTGAACTTTTATCCAGCTTCCAGTGAAACACTCATGTTAAAGCTCTATGAACAAACTACTCCTTTACCATAAAAGTAGTATGTTTTGTCCTTCCATCTTGTAAACTTACTATGCAAGAATTGTACTTTCTATCTATATAATTATATATATATTATTAAAAATAACTGCCATTTTAATGAAACTTTGGTTTTAATCTTAAATATGAAATTGAGTGCTATAATCTAAGAGAAGCCAATTTTCATCATTGCAAGTCCAAATACAAGTTAACTGTTTCCTCTGTATCATATTTACTAAAACATACCTACTTCTAATCTTTTGGAGTAATCTTCCTTAGTGTCACAGAAAACACCTGGATGAAATTTGATGCAATAACACAGATTTCTGTGATGCTTGGATTGATGTACTGTGCACCAGTGTACATAGACTGCTCAGAAGATCCAGGTCTATAGTATTTGCATCACTGGGACAAATATTATAGAATAAGTGCTCACAATTCTAATTTATATAGACTGGTATTATTTGGCTGAGTGTTGTTTATCCATGGATACAGAGCATGCAGTTGATATGCACAGCTACACAATAATTACCACGCCAAATATGTTCTGACAAAGCACAATGATCTGTCTCTAAACAAACAGTGCCTTAAACATAAATGAAGCAGACAGTTATTATTATTTTTTTCTTAAACCCTCAGTTACTACATTGATAAAGGTGATTTAAATCCCTACGTTTATTGGATAGGCCTCATAACACCATCCTTCCTTCTTGAGTGAAATCAATGATACCCTCACATACAGAACTCTAAACTTTTTTAACTACAGCTCACACAACACTGTCTTCCTCACAAAGCATTTGAAAGTGATTAAGACATATAGCAACTTAATCTGAGATATCTGTCAGAACTAGCCCAAATGTAAATGAAGTGATGATCTCTCTTCCTGTTCCTTATATTTTACAAGAGATCTAGATTTTGTGGTTGGTCTCTACTTGGAATGGACAAAGTATTAAAATAGGGTGCTATCTGAGGTAACATAAAAAACACCAGATTTTAACTGCTGACAACACAAGAAGAGCAATGAAAATCTAAACAGCTATCACTGCCACATTGTCTTCTTGTAAGTGTTTTAGAATAATTTTATCAGCTTCTTCTTTTATAGCTGAATCAAAATACATAAATTAATTTTCATAGGAACTAACACATGAATGCTGAGCTTGGGAGGCAATTTACAAAGAGTTCTGATGCATATACTGCAGTTTCTTGAAAGCTGCAAAATTTCCAGACCAAGAATAGCAGAAGACAAATCAGTTCTTCAAGAACTCAAAAAATTATTTTAAACAGAAAATGTTCTAACAGAGTAATAATGCCTGCCCCCTCAACACTTCTCCTACAGCTGGTCAAATTCCTGCCTTCCTTCCTTTTCTTTTTGCTTTGGATGTCTTCCTTCTCTTGACACACATCTACATTTCTCTTTAATCATTAAGATTCATTGCTTCAATGATACTATTTTCATACTATTTTCGTATGAAAATAGTTTGTTGAGTTTTGTTTATAGTTCACCAGATCCCCATTCTGTCCCTTACAGTGAAACTCCCATTAATAAAATCAGGTGAGGCTCTTTTTTGAGCCTAGTTCCTAAGAACAAAATTATCAGCAGTTATTCCAAATCTGAAAGAACTGCAGATAACTATAGACATAATTTAAAATCTCTTCTTACAGAGAGGTATATGGACTCAATTCAAAGTCTTCCTGGCTTAATCATAACCACACTGATATTTTCCCAGACCACTTCAGTCTATTCTTGTCAGAGACATAATTGTAATATTTTACTGAATGGGGAACAATGTATTTCAGGAGAGGTACTGATCTGGTACCTCTAGATGAAAATGCTAGGGTCATTCCCAAAGGAAATAGGTGGCATACAGAGGCATTTTATGTGAGACAAACATGTCTTTCTTCCCTGTTGACTACCTAATGAAAACAATTTCATCAAACTCCACTATCCTAGTCACTGGAACAAGTTCTGCAGTGCAGTTTAGGATCCTGTTTCCATATCAAAGCCCCATAAATCAGAAGATACTTTGGCTATCTCACAAGTTCAGTTCTATTTTTCTCACATTGCTTCGTCTGTGAAGCAAAAAACTCTACCCTATTCAAAGTGATGCACAGTCACAAAATGTGTAATTTCTAATAAACTTGCCTTTGTAACAAGGAAATTAAAAATTCATTGTATGGCTAGCAATGCAAAGGAAGAGAGACAGGATGCTCCTTACAGGTGAAAATTAGGTGCACGCTTAGGTTTCTGCAAGTCTGAATTTCTTCCCACACTGCCTTCACAGTTCTCCCAATCTTCTTCCTGGTGCTTGTGACACAGGTGCTCAGCATTTATCCCTTAACCCTACACTTTCTCCATCTACATTCAAATTAAGTTTCTTCAGAAAGTATTGCTGAGATACTACCTCTATTGCTATTTTTTTCCAGGACCTTTTTTCCAACTCACAGTTCAAGCAGGCAATCTTATACCTTTAGGAATGCTTTAGGTCCAGCATTCCTTTTCATTCTTCTATTACAGTGTCATCATCAAAGCATTCCTGATGGAAAGAACACCATTCCCTCTGCACCATACTATGTTGCCAAGTGAAACAGGGAATGCCAGCTCATTTAATACATTATTCCTGTCTTGTGGGGTTGTGAGATTCAGTTCCTTTTCCCACCTCTGCAAATGTATCTGCTCTATCAGTTTTGCTAAATCACTTTTTATTTTAGTTTTCCCATCTGTAAAATAGACATTCATAAAACATAATCTCATAAAGCAGTCTGATGCCAGTGGATGCCAAAAATTGTATAGAGATAGCCTTGATTTATTAAGGTGATTTATAGAAGCACCCTGCACTTATTTCTTTTCTGTCTTTCCTTTTTCCTTATCCTGCAAGCCACATATCTGGTGAAATGCTAATAGACAAAGGAAATAAGGGCGTTTAGGAATAATCCTGGCTCGGGTTATCACTTGCTATCATACCAAAACAAGAAATCTGTGTGTGATCTCAGAGTATTTAAGTTATTAAGGGAAAGTTATTTAATCTTCCAGACGCTTCAGAGTTACAATCTATAACATGACTATCAAGTATATCTCATGAGGGTTGTGAGGCAATATTAAACATTTTGATGTCACAAACTGAAGATCCAACAAATTAAAAATACTACTTTTTTAGTGTATTACCTCTTTTACAAGCATTCATGTTGTGAAGAGGTTGATCAATAGCAGAATCATCTCTATGACTTTACACTTCATGTAAGGACACTTTTCCTTCAGGAGAGAATTGCCAGTTTACAGTGTTACAATCTGAAAGATGATAAGTGAATAGCTAATTGCTGACAAAAGACTAGTGTTTATATTTTTAGGGCATTACTTCAGCACCTGCAATCCAGAGATCATACTTTTCCAGTTTATGATTTCCTTCATTGGGAATGATTCTTTATTCTATTAACCATATCAGTGTCAAAATAAGGAGTTGGTTTTGTTCAACAGTGTACACATTTTGTTTTCCTCTTGGGAGAGCCTGATGTGTGTATTCTATTCCTATCTGATGGGACAGTTATCTTCTGTTAATTGGATGGTTTTCTTTATCTCTTCCACAACCCATCCTCCCTCTGGGGAGACATCTGCTGTTAACGAGCCGTTGAGTGTCACTGCCTGGCTGATAAAATTACACCATCCCACTGTGAGATGCTCCACCCAGAGGGAGGAGCCAAGCATTCCTAACTGGATAGAATCAGAGATGTGGAAGACCACAGGCAGCCTTTTCCACTGGATTCCTAGAGGAGCAGCTTTCTTTTCCACTGGATTCCCAGAGGAAGACCAGGCCCATCTACACCACCCCTGGACCTTCAGAGGAAGATTACACCCATTTACAGGGTCACTGCTCCAAAAGAACCACACCTGGCACTGCAGGAGGGCTGCAGCCACAATTCCAATTGGACTGCTACCAACACCCTGACCCACAGGGTGTCAGGTTGTATTCTGACCCTGTCAGTGTTGTTTTGTATTACTGCATTGTTTTGTTCTTTTGGTTTTGTTTTGTTTTTTTTTTTTAATTTTCTTCCCTATTAACGAACTGTTATTCCTGCTCTCATATCTTTGCCTGAGAGCCCACTTAATTTCAAAATTATAATAATTTGGAGAGAGAGGGTTTACATTTTCCATTTCAGGGGAGGCTCCTACCTTCCTTAGCAGACACCTGTCTTTTCAAACCAAGACAGCTAGAAACAATAATTTTTGTATAACTTGAACCTTACATGCTTGCTATGAAGCCTAAATATACACATTGTAAAGTTTTCCCATGGGAGTTATTTCAAAAACTGTAAAAGCAAAGACTTGGAAACTAGGAAGAACAAAATGCTATTAGAAATCCAGAAAAATAAACAAAACACCCTGAATATATGATAAGCAAAAGGAGAAACAAACATTTTCTATTCTGAATGTCAGCCCATTCTAAGCCTATTCTCTGAGGAACCACTGCATCCTAGCAGGCAGTCTCTAAATTTACAGTTCCATATCTTCTCTGGTTCTTTGCACACCAAAATGGTAGTTTTGAACCAGGACATGTTCAAAAAAATCAATAAAATCAACAAAATCTCAATTTTGTCAACAGGACAGGGATTGACATAACCCTTTTTTCTTTCCCAAGTCTTTTGCATAGAATAGATAAACCATACTGATTTTATGTAAATGAACGTTTTGGTTTTAGCCCAAGTAATTTTATTTCTTAATTTCATTTAGTAGAAAATTCTAACCTCTCATTTGTACTGAAATCACTGTTTTGATAGTAAAGACCAAAGAAAATAGCACCAAACTGCATTCTGAGATTAAAAAATTACTCAGATTACTCCCATGGAAATGCTCTGGACTATTTCCTTGGATAAATCATTTCTGTACTGTAGTTCATTGCATCTATCCACTGCAGTATTTAGGCAAGTTACACCCAGATTACAAACTGTTGAGTTTCCCATATAAATCCTGACTGCTGCCAGATGCACAGGATGCTTCCACTACATGAATGAGGATCCCTAACTTGGACACAATAATCTCTCTTAATACAGAAATTTTCAAGAGCTCTCAAGACCCTTAGGCATCTGGTTCCCATTGACTTGCTATTGTGGCAAGGTGCCTAACTCCCTTAGGTGTTTTAGAACAGTTAATCATCAGCAAATTTTGTCTGGAAGATTTGATCCATATTGTCCATTTTCTAAAAACTATTAGATCCAACTCTTTCTACAAAAAGCAAGGGAACCAATTCCAGCCCCCAAGGGTTGTAAACTGTCAGTTAACAGAACTTCACGTTCTTTCAAATGCTGATGAGCATCAGCATTTCACAGAGAGAAAATCAGACACAATATTTTTTCATTGTTTCATGTCATTTTCTCCCCCCAGAATATAAAACTCAGGTACGTTTCTGAGAGAGTAATTCTTCATTGATGAAGTTACCAATATATTTTTCAAAATACAAAAAGTTATTGTAATACCAAGAAACATGAGGATACTTCCAACAGTAGTTTCTACTAAGAGTAGTAGTTTTTCTCTTTTTGTTATAACAAATGGAATTAATATGAATTTTATTATTTCCAGGTTTACCAAAAAAAACCCAAAAACCAGGAAACACCAACCCCCCCCCCAAAAAAAACCAAAAAAAACAAACCCAAAAAAACCCCTTTACTAAATGAGACTTTTCTTTTAGACTTTTTCTTTAGTTCTAGGAATTCATCTTCACCCATCACCCCATCCACAGGTACAAACTGCACAAGAATTTTCTTTTGCTGGCTTTTAGTTTTATGCAAATATCCTTTGTGCTAGGTCTCATCTCTGCTGTCTTTTTCTCAGCCTATTGTTATTCTTTTCTACAAGTACAACAGAACACTTTTAATTGGGAAAGCTAATAGCTTTCCAACATTTCAAGGCCAGCTATGAGCTAGCATATCGTACTACATATGTTACCTATATTGTCATGCTTTTTGGATATACATAACAGCTCCAATCTTTGCCATTACACATACCTTTAAGTGTACTGGACTAGGAATCAAGTAAGCCAAAATAATATGCAATTGACATGAAATACACCAACCTAACTGCTATAGAAACTGCAACACCAAAACATTTTGGATTCTGGGCCTTTTTACTAATTAAGTACCTGTTTTCAGTAGAAAGTGGAAAAAAACTTCTTAAAGAACACCATTAAGTTAAAAACTCTGGAGTTAGGAAAAAACTTTAACTGCTAGAGGCATTTTTGAGACAGGTACACAACTTGCTATTAGCAAACAGCTCTCAGTAGAAACCAAAATTGTTTTACTGAACTATTGATTCTAGAAGTGGCTGTATGAGTTTTAATGATCTGCTTTTAGAGGACAATATGAGTGTAGATAACAGAATCCAATATTCCTTTATATGTGTTTACATAAATAAACCAACAAATTAAAAAAACCCTTACAATTTCCTTAAACAGGAAGAAAAATCCCTTCAAAGCTTTGCATTAACATTTGTTTGATTCAGACATTTATATTATTTTTTTAATGGGATGTTCTTCTTGATATGCTAGGATGGAGAAAAGTAAAATCTTTTAACCTTAATGAGATTCACATATAAGCTCCTCCTCACTTCAAGAATGTTTACTATCCCACTCTCCCACATTTGCTTCACAGTGAAAAGGATGTTAAAATGGAAAATCAGATTCATTTGTAAATTTTAACCAATGAGCTTCTTAGAAAAGACTGAAAAAAAAATTACGTATACATTCTGTGGTTTCCATTTCCTCGGTTTTATTGTCTTTATGTAAATTCTCCCAGGACTTTTCAGGTTATATGTCTGGAAGCTGCAGCCATTCAGTAGAGTAAAAGTTGAGAGAATAATGAGAAATGTGCTGGAAAAATTCACATAAAAGCTTTGGAGACATGAAAATGGAAACAACAGATATGCAAAAGCCTTAACACTCAAAAAAATAAATGTCTACCCAGCATGTGCATACATGTGTTTTAGTGTAGCTCTCTCTGAACACACAGACATATTATTTGTAAAGACACTGTATAGAGCAGCAAAGGAGTGGTATCTGACAATTTTGAGATGTTTTCAGGATATTAAGGCAATGAAAGTGAATAATCCAAATTACTTCTGTTATTAGAACCTGGACACACATATAAATAGCTTTATACACAGTTGTCTTGCATAGAGTTTTATATATCTTTTTATGTAAATGAAAAATATAACCAAATATGACATGAAAATGTGTTTATGAGATCTCCCTGAACTCTTGCGCATGACAGCAATTTAAGTGTCATGGAAATAGGCAGAATCTACAAGTGGGAAAGAATCTTTAGTTGTTATTCTTAAAATTCATATTTTTTTTCTTTCCAATATTCTTACAGAGACTTTGTCATTCAATACTAAACTTGTGATGCTAGACTAAGCTTAGTCCGAGTATGCTTCACTTTATACAAGTACTAAAGTATTACATATCAAAATTCCAAACCTTTGGTCATAGCCAGCCTTTATGCTTTTATGGATTTTTTACTCAGCTTTTATGGATTATTTTCAGAGGATTCTGGTAAAATGACCTCTAAAACAGATAGCTCTTTAAGACAGTTCTTAACAAGTACCCAAAAAAGGGGGGGTTGGGTTCAAGCTGGAAGAACGGGTGAATTTGTGCACCTAATACTATGAAAAAAGCACTTAAGTAGGTAAGAGTGTTCTTGGCTTAAAGGAAAAGAAGGCATGTAGGCAAACTAATCAGTACATGCTGTGACCTATCAAGCCCACCACCACAACAGACAGCAAATTAAATCTCTCTAAAGGACATCACAAAGGCAAGTGACCAAAGCACACAGCTCAATACTTTACCATTCATCAGCTGAGCAACATTAATGAATGCTCTTATCCCACAGCAAATAGAAGTTAAAAATGCATTAACTCAAGCAACCTCAGGCAAAACTACTTGTAGCTAATATACACATAACAACTGCAACTGGTTTTTGGAGTGCATACAGGATCATTTAACAAGGCTCATGTGGTGCAAGGGAACTTTGAATGTGAGTATTAACTTCACTTCCAATTGATTATTCACATAGAAAAAGGTGACTAAATTGCCACCCAATTATGTTTATGATACTATGTGAAGAGCTATACCCCTAGCTTAGCAGTTTTGCTAGTATGGTTCTGACTCCTAGTATCAAAATTAGAAATGGAGCTAGACATCAAAATCTGTCTTTTTATACAGAAAGATTCAGTTTTGGTATAGCCAGACATAAGTAAATAGAGTGGGGTTTAGGTTATCTCAGTGATATGTAATATAGCATTCTTTCAACATGCTGAGTTTCAATCAATTTTCACTCTAGTGCATTTCAAAACTGAGGCTTGGCTGTTGACACCAGTTTCTAAAATCATAGCCTCACTCACCACAAATGGGCATTGCTACTAATATAATGATACACTACAAGCAGGACTTGGAAGTTTCAGGGGAAATCCCTCTGATGACAGATATGCCTTTTGTACAATCTGAGGCTCATGCTGATGTACAAATTAGTAGGTTCAACACCTTTACTATGAAATTTGATCTGTTCTCATACCAAATGCCCAAAACAGCCTTGCCTCTTTCTGGGATACTCAGAGATTACACTGATGCGCAAAAAAAATATATCTAAGTACCTCAACAGAAGATATGGAAGGGATATAGTCTGCCAGGTATGGCTTGACTAATAACCTCAATTTTCCATGGAGTTTGTTGCAGAAATAGAAAGAAATTCTACAAGGATGGTTCACAAGTTTAAAGTCTTCACTACATGTAAGATAATAAGTATGGTCAACTTGTGCCTAACATACAATTTGAGGCAGCTAAGAAAATCTCCTTACAGTTAGAAAGTGAGTATTAGTGCCAGAAATATAGAAGATGATTATAAATCTCTCTCTCAATGTATTAATTTTTATAATTTACAATAACACCCCCTTATCTAAGGAAAGACCATTTTGGAATTTTATAATGCCAGTTAGAATGAGTAAACAATGTCCTACATTTCTGTTCAGGAGAAATAGTACAACCATTTTATAGCCAACATGACTTCTGAGAGGAAGGAAAATATAGCAATGAAATCCAGACTTCTGGCTACTTTGACCAATTTTGCTTCAAAACTGATATTTCCTGCCAGGGTGAATTTTACTGGCTCCGTAACCAGAGTGAAGAAACTCACTAGTTCCATAAAACTTCATATGAATCTTTTACTTGACTTCTCAGCTTAGATAAAACAGCACAGTAATTCATATTAAATACAAGGCTTGTGAAACTGCTTTTGCAGTGCTTCACTGGGTTTGTTTTCAGGGAGCTGTGAAAATGACTTCCCAGATTTTTGTATCTAACAGACACTTCTCTTACTTCCTCATCAACTTTCTTTGCCATGTATGTTATCAATCAAAAGCTGCAATGGAGGAACATTTACTATAGCTTAACACAATCATAGATGAATACCCTCAAAACTCTTATTTTAATGCTCATTTTAGAGATTAAGTTAAGAAAAATACAAAATAGACTTTATTGAGGAAAACCAAACAAAACAGAAACAAAACCTACAACACAAGAAAAACTGGCCCACCCCTGTTCATACTATCACATCTACTTAAAAGAAGCATACAGTGGACATCTGAACAATCCAATGTGTTGTGATTGTAAATCTGTGCTCTAGCCTATAATTTAAGATAGGCTGTTCTCTCCTATTTTCTCCTTTGCTTTTAAATAAGACATAACAGAGGTTATTTTTTTCAGACTGTGTAATGAAGTGATAATTCTTCTGTATGGTTTTCTTTAAGGTATCTTTGTGAGTTTCACTTCTTGTTATGTAAAAATAGAGACTCCATAGTTTACATAACATGAAATACACACCCAAACACACCAAAAAACAGTATGAGAGACTACTACAAGCATCATTAGTAGAGGAAGCAGGTTGATATCTAACAACCAAAGACCTATGTGAAGCCTAGAAATGAACTTTTGGGTTCTTTTTAAAAAAGTAATCAAGCAGGAAAGCACACTCTGCACACAGTGCTATCTTAAAATCCACTCACCATTCTATCTGCCCCATCTCTGTGTTCTTACTGTATGTCCTGACATCCTAACATGAACTTTCCTATCTCTTTCCCCAACACTAACTGTCTACCTCACCTCCTCAGTCCCTCAGTACTTACTTCCCAAGTATTTCCCAACTATCTTAAGGTATTCCTCAGATAGAAAACCAACTCAGCACTGTACAGGTACTTTTAAACCATATCTATACAACTAAGCAACAGTCTTAGTATGAGTTGATAGTAAGTACAAATTTTGATGCTTAGTAATAATGGTGAATACTAAGGAAGAACCCTATGGCTATGCAAGATATTACTTAGCTAGATGTAAGACTCATCATAAAAAAGAGAGTACTAGCTCTCAAATTCCTATGCAAATAATTCACCTGTAAGAAAAAATATCACATTTTTCAATTTAATTTAATTGCTACATGGCACCACCACCAGCAGATCAATCAACTGATAAAGAGACCCCACTCCTGTAGTGGAAGATCCTAAAATGCATTCTGAGAATGGTCAGGGTCTCAAATAATAACACAAACTTCAGAGAAGAAAAGGAGTTCTTTTAATGGTGAGTGTAGAGAAAGAATTATGGTTTATGGACTATTTTAGTGCAACAGATTCATAACCATCTCACTGACACCTTGCTTCTTTCTTCATTCCTTGAAATAATTTTCTAATGCATTCTAAAACTCTAATGCAAAACTCTGCTGCTTCTTCACATTAGGCTCTATTTTTCATTACATGCATCCCAGTCATTACCGGAGACTCCAAAAGCAGCTGCAATACCTAGAAATACAGAAACATCTTTTGCATGAACCATTTTATTAGAGATATGCCCTTTTGATGAAAAATGCTGATATTTAGAACTTTCACCGTAAGTTAAAAAAAAAGGCTGAAATATCGAGTTTTTGTAAAATGGAAATTCAATTTTTCAATCAGCTCTACAGAGACCCACTAGAACACACAGGCCATCTCTTTTCACATGCAAGAGTATTCCAGACTACTTCGATTTTCACAACCTGTTTTTGTTAGTTTCCTGGAGCTGCAAATGTGGTTATTTGATTTCTTTCAAATGAGACATATAGAGACATTCACATGGTATAAACCCATATGCTTTATCCAGTAAAGAAAAAGAACAGTAATGGGAAAGATTTCTTGTGAAAAGTTCTGATGTAAAGGGAAATATCTTTTCTTCTTTATGACATGGAGCATATGCACCTCCAAAAACATCCCTAACAAAATAAAACATGGGATTCACTGAAAGAGTTTTCTTCCTCTGTGCCACAACCCCTCCTTCAAGATGTGCCGTATTAAACCAGAGAGGCCCATATATACATGTGTGTATATATATTACATATTACATACCATATATATAATGTTGAATTATAGTCCAACCACTCGAAGTTTCTGTCACTTTTTCATTTAAGTAAAACACAAAGTAACATCCCAAAGTGCTACACTTAACTGCATGTAACTGCAAAGTTTGCGAGCTCCTTTTTCTCTTCATTGTATATTATTTTATAATATGCATTGGAATATACAGGTAAGGCAGATGATAGGTAAGTATGAAATTATTAAATACAATAGCAATTCCATTGTTAACAATGCAATAAATTGCTAAACAAGAGATATTGTAGGAAATTTTATGTTTAATAGCTAACACAGAGATTTTTCTCTAATAGCTAACTTAAAAGAGATTTTTCAGGGGAAAATCATATATTTTAGAATGATACCTTAAGATACATTATATTCATAGACATTGAGGGGTTTTATGAGCTCCTTCAATCACAAACAAGGGCCATAGAATTTCACTCCAATGCCTGTATTAGGCCCTTAACCTACAGGTGACCTAGAGCATCAAGCTTACAGCTTCACTTTTTTTAAGAAATAAGAAAATAGGATAATAACTCAGATGAGAGATCTGTTTTAGTGAGTGTACTTAAGAAAACTTTTACTACACAACCATCTAGGGCAGTCTACAAGAGGGTCTAGAGAGGGTAGCCTAGTATCTAAACCCTTACTTAAAATTTTCTTAATCTGTCTTTTGCTTTATTTTCGAAGCATGATGTGAATTAGAGAAGCTTGTCACCAACAGCTTTGACATTACTTTTAGGGCAAGGACGTGTGGACATCAGGCAAGATCTCAGCACGTTCCTAGTGAGACACAGAATTCTAATGGGTTCAGTGGCTCTGTCCACACATTTCAATTTTCCTTAATGGAAAAGAAAGCAGTAGAAGCAAGTTGTTGACCACTTTCTCGTCTTTCACCCATGTTAGTTTGAAGTCAGAGCTACAAATGTTGTGTCTCTTACTATCTAAGCTACCAAGAGTCCTTGCACACTTCATCACCCCAAAAATGCAATTTGTTTAATAACAAACTTGGAGGAAGCTATTTGCAGCAGTAGGATGTACAGAAGAGAACATACATTCTGCATGAGGATGCATAATGCTCTTTCAAAGAGCATTATGGTTTGCCCTACAGTATTGCAGCTCACAGTGTTATAGTTTGGCTCCTACTGCTGATTCCTGCAGTAAATTCCAGTCAAATCTCATTTACTGTGCCAGGTGTTCCTAGTGTCTTTCAGAAAGCTAGAGGATTTGCTTGGGCAGGTTGGCAGTGCTGTCCCTAGAACTGGACACAGGGCAAAGTCCTGGCAGGCTGGGTGAGAAGGGTGTTCACCCTCCTCTCCTGGGCATTGCTGCAGTCCAACCCAGCCAAAGGCACCAAGGGGCTCACCAAGTAGCCACCAGGCCACTCTGCTGTCTCCAGACGTGTTCCAATGGCTAGGATTGTGCCACAGGGCTCGAAAACTTCCAGAGGAATATCCAGCAGCTCCCAAACCTCCCAGCTCCAGCACCCGGATGCCGCTGCTGCAACTCTAAGGAGTAGGAGTGCACAGGGTGCATCCGTGGAAGCTGCCAGAAACCAGATCAGCCTGCTCACTACCACACTCTGAGGGAACGCTGAACATAGCTCTGTCAAAGAGATGAGGATGAAGGGAAAGAACCTGTAACCCAGCTGAGTGGAAGCCCTTCAGGCAGAGGACATTAGGCAAGCACCTGAGAGCAATCACTCCAACACATAGGCTGTATCAAGTCATGCCTAACTTGCTTGCCGTGTAGCAGAGAGGTGGAAGTAGAGGAGTCACTAATGGGGAATCACTAATGAGATATGAAGCCATTAATTGGTGGGGCAGAAGGGTGAGCCCAGCCCCTGGCAGAACACTGAGCCCTGAGTAGCGCTGGGCAGCCCTGCTCCCTGCTGAGCTCGGGCATGGCTGCCTTCCAGGGCCTGAGCTATCGCTGAAATTGGGAAGCACCTCCAAAGATGGGGCAGGGGGAGCTTTGCTCCTGAAGAGGTTTATTTTTTAGGGGATGATTAGGAATACTATGCTACGTATCGTTCTATGCCTCTTAGCATAAACAGACCGGCCGGTCGTGGGAAGTGATTGTCCTGCTCTGCTCTGGTGTGGCCTCACCTCGCATCCTGTGTGTGGTTTTGGGCGACACGATATAATAAAGAAATAAAGCTACTGCAGAGCGTCCAAAGGAGAGCAACGAAGATGATGAAGGGCCCAGAGGAGAATTAAAAAAAAAAAAAAATACAAAACCATAAAAAAAACCCACCCTCAAAGTCGTGCCCGGTTTTTATCATTTTAATTCAGCTCAATTTCCCGCTCTTGGTTGGGTGATTGGCCGGAAGTCGAGTGACGACTCCTTTACCAAGAGCTCGATCCGCATCGGATTGACGTCCCGCTCAGCCAATAGTTACAAACGCCATCCCTCCGCGGCTCGGCTCGGCCCCGGTTCCCGCTCAAACCGGCAGCCGCCAGCCTGGGCCCATGGAGGGTGTGCTGAGCCAGGTGGAGCAGCTGCCGGCGCTCCTGGCTGTGTCCCGCTCCGCGCTGGTGCGGGACTGGGACTCCCTCACCCTGGACAGGGCTCTAGAGTGGGCCCGGTATTTCCAGCACCTCTATGAGCGGTTCCGTGCCCGTCCCCAGCTGCAGGAGGCCCTCGGGCGGCGGCTGCGCCGGTCTCGGTCGTACCCTCTGCTCGGCTTCCCCGCGCTGGGCCGCTGCCCGCAGCTGTTGGGGCTGGCGCTGCTGGAGAACCGCGCTTTGCCGGCCGCCGCCTGCCGCCGCCTGCTCCTTAGTCTCCTGCAGCCTCCCGGCACGGGGACTGGCTCCGATCCCCGCGGTCTGGAGCTGCTCGCCCGCCGCAAGGCCGCTGCCTGCCTGCTGGCGTTGCCGCACCGTCCGCCGCGGCGTGCCCCCGGGCCAGAGCCGCAGCTGCAGGCGGAGGCGCAACTGCTGCTGAGCCGGCTGCGGGAGGAGGGGCAGGAGGTCGGGGAGGCCGCGGGGCAGCTGCGTTGGCTGTGCGGGGTTCTGGAGCAGCTGCCCCAGCCCCGCGCTTTCGGGGTCGTGGCGGCGGCGCTGGCTCTGCTCAAGCAGGGGCGTGGCACTGAGCAGGCCGGAGACAGGGATCGGGCTGGGAACAGCAGCCAAGACGGGTACCAGGCGAGTGCTGCGGGAGACGGATGCGCCGCCGGGCTCCTGCTTTCCTGGCTGCTGGGCAACCGGGAACGATTTTCTGCCTTCTGCCTTTGCCTCCCATGTTCCCATCTTGCTCTCCTAGCTGGTCACTATTCCCAGTTAAGCAGATCTTATTTGGACCTCTTAACCGACTGGGGAAGCCACTTGCTCTATGACCCCTTGCAGGGACGGTGGGTTAAAAGTTGCCTTGACAAAGCTGAATTGTCCTGGGAGGAATTACGGGAGCGCTTCATCTGCCTCTGTCAGGGATCTACACTGCTCAAAGAACAGACCCAAGCTGCTCTGGAACTCCTGAGGACACAGGATGGAGACTTCAGAGTCTGTGGCCTAAGTGTGTGGACTGACTTACTGATGGAAGTAGGCTACTAATGCATGAACACAAAAGCAACATGAAAACTTATAAAATCAAGTAAATCTGGTTAACTTTATTTGATGTGAAAGGCAAGACTACTCCTCACTTCCTTGAAAACCAAATGTTATTGTGACTGCTGATCACAATGATTCTGACCATTTGGTTCTGAAATCTTTCAGGGAGGCCTGGTGTTTTCTTGTGATTGTGCTGTCATTTCTGGTCAGAAAATGTCTTTCTTTTCAGTACTTGCTGATTAATTATCTAATAAATGAAGAAAATCCTTTCTGCTTCAAATATGGAGTAATTTTCTCTTTAGAAAATATGACATATGATCATGATAATCATTTTTCTAGATGTTGGAGGCTAAGCAAAAGTTCAAAGGGAGGGTGGAGTTTCAAATGTGAAAAACACAAATTCAGGGTTCCTTTAGAAGTGATTGTCTTCATTGGGCTGTCTGCTCAGATGGCCACATCGATGTTGATGCTTCTATAGCTCTTGCACATGACTTCACCCCAGGTCAGTGAAGAAAGTGAGAGGAAGCCAACTGGAAAGCTTCATGAAAATTTCGAAAACAAAGGTCTTTATTAGTTGCTATATTATTTGATAATATCCAGGTGTTTCCTAAGAAAAGTGAAGTAAAATTTAGGATGTTCTGTGTGGTTTTCTTCCCATTTCCATAATTTATTACACAATTCATTGCTTTACGAAGCAGAAAAGTGGGTGAACAGCAAATTTTTTTATTACAGGTATATATAAAATGTATTATATATATAAAACTTCATCTGTATATTTATACGAAATATTATATATTTGGATGTATAAAATATGTGATATATATAGTATTTTCCCCCTTTGTCATTTTATGTCTTATCTGTTCCTGTTAGGAAAACTTGAACAGGGTCGTTTCTACCTTTCCACTTTCATTAAAATGAGTACTGTAATGCAGAATTAATATGTATATTCAGCTCTGTAAACTAGTATTACCAAAAGTGAGCACTATAAAAAGAGAATAGTCAAGGAAGATGAGGCAAATGTATGGAACTACTGTCAAAAGAGTTACTCATTAATCTTTTGTGTGGAGGACCTGTCAGAGTTTCTGTAGACCATATTCCTGCAGTTTCAAGATCAATTGAGACATCTCTTTCTTTTGTTGCAAAAGCCTTGTAGGAGGAGTTAGAAGATTCTTCACTTATGCTTATAAGCTTTAAGAAAGCAAACAAGCCATTACATGTGTAAACTGTATTGAAGCTAATTAGAGTAGTAGTCTGTCTTATGACAAGAAATTGTATATAACTATGGCAGATATTTCTGAATGGCAGAACTAAAGTGGGAAGAATCTTGTGGGTTTTGAAATAGAAGCAATTAGTACAAGGATTGAATATTGTTTATATGGGGAAAGAAATTATGCTTATTTGAACTTGCATGGAAGTAATTACAGACATAAATAAGTTCTTACTCTTCACCTATTCTAAAACAGAAGAGATACTTAGGGGTAGCACCCTTTATATAGTTAGAAGGACATCCTACTAATCTATCAAAAATACAACTTTTCTTTGCATTCCTTGCTATGTTACGTCAGACAGACAAGTTATAGAGATTTGTGGATGAACATATTCTAAAACTACAACTGTGGCAGTTGTCTTGCTCTGTCTTAAATGGAGTTGTTGCCCCTTTTGGAACTTGCAGTCAATCTTAAAAGACACCAGTGTCAGTGGACCTCCTGACTGAGTCAGTATTTCTGTGGTATCAAAAAAAAAAAAAAGAAATCTGTCTAAAAATCAGTCTGAAATCTGACAGTGTTTAAAACTGCTTAGAAGTGTAAAGCATGAAGTTTGAATTTATGTTGTCTAGCCACAGTTCCCTGTGTTATGTAGTTTTGGCATTTGGTATGGAAACTCTGCACTTGAGCTTGCTCTTAACGCTTTTAACAGGCATAAGATTTTTTTGTCTGTTAGAATACTTTCTGCTATCAGAGGTTCCTGATGAATAATATACCCAGAGATGCTAGACGAAGTTATGTGCTTCTCCCCAGATATACATTAAGGGTGATGAACAAATATTGCTATAACCTTGCAAATGTTGTAGTAGCAAACCAAACTTCAGCCATTAAAATCTACTGTTCCCAGGTATCTGAATCTCTGGGACAAATTTCAATGAGGGTTAAGTCTTAGTTTTGCTTGTCAGGTTAGACATGTTTCCTAATTGTTCTCACTATAATATTCACTATAAATTAAGTCTTTTAACTCTTTGTAGAATAAATTCTTGTAGGGAGTTTCTTGCCGTATTTCAAGTCTTCCTTGTGATAAACTTAAACTTTCTGTTATAAAATTCAGTTCATGAAGACATATGTCTTTCTTTCAAGTTTATTACACCTTTTAATAACTAAGTGCAACTACAGAATCTTTAAGTGGCATAGCTAGGAATAGCTATAGGGGCCTATAGTAATAGGCCCATCAATGACTTTCTTAATAAAGTAAAGAAATAATCACGGGCATGGACAGGCAAGAGACAGGCCAGTATAAATCTTATGTACTGGTTTCCAATTCTGTCTTCCTTATAGAAATAGGGACAGTAAAAGGTAGTTTAACCTCAGTGAGACAAAAGCACCTGGTTATAGCAATTACACAGAAATGTTCCAATCTGTCCCAAATACGTTATAAAGAGAGGCCAGATCTCTGATTACAAATTCCAAAATCCATATGGTATTCATTGAACAAGTACACTAGCCCACATTCCCTATTATTTCAGCGTGCTTGTCGAGCTCTCCAGGTAGCTGTGCGAATGATTAATTTTTTTCTGGAACTCCATTTTTAATAAAAGTATAAACAGGAAAGGAACCTCCTTCTTCTATTTATTTGCGGCTCATGTGTGCAAACTCTTGACAGTCTCAACTATCATGAGAAGCAAAATACTGTAAATGACAGGCTAAGGCCTCTTCCACAATCACCTTCCTTCTATTTTCTTTTCCTTAATAAGGAGAAGCAGATCCCTGCTATTTATTAAATGATGATTGAAGAAACTGCTATGCTTGTGTTTTAGAAGAAGTGTAAGGATTGTGGGATGCATCAGGAGGATCTTACTTGCCCAATTAACAGCTAAGACATTTTCCTGCTATTGATGTTTGATTTTTTTTTTTCCCCAAGAAAGAAAAAACAATTTACCCCTTGTCAAACAGAACTGTAACTTCACAAGTGACATACTATGTCTGGATACAAAGTTGCCTTTTTTCTTTTTTTTCTCTGAAGTGTCTGTTCCCTTGTACTAAATAAAATCTAGAAGAAAGCAAATTATATACTCTAGTATTTTGCAGTATGTATGCAGATACTAGAATAAAAATAAATTATGTAGAATAAGCTGTTCATTTATGAAAGCAATATTAGCAAATTGGTACTATTCAGGTGAATATACAAGTCTGATTGTCACAATGCATTAGCATTAAATTTCTTTTGCACACAAGGTTTCTTTCACCCGGCCCTTTCCCAAATAGGTCAATAAGGGTCTAATGTTCTTTTCAATGAGCACGAAGCATAATTTTTTTTTTTCTTCTCATGTGTAAGAGAATATTTATTAGGCCATGGAGGCAGACTAACATTTTAATCACATGGAAGTAACGTTTTCAGATACTGTTTAACTAGAAAGTTAAAGTTGTATGGCTAATTTTTGTTCTGCTGTTTCTGAAAAATGGAAGGCTTAAAGCTAAATTCTATTCCTTGTGAACAGTTCGGATGAATGACCCATTGTGAAGTGCTGGCAAAGGTCCTACATCATCTCCACTCAGAATACAACAAACAGTAGTAGCATAGGCACCCTGTACTTGAGAAACTTATTTATTTGTTGGGCAGAATTGCAAAAAAATAAATAAAATGCAGATGGAAAGGGTGAGGAAAAAAGGTGGAAGGCTGCTTACTTTTGAAGACCCATTGAAGGGTAGATTTCCCCTTCAACAGAACTGAATGGCTTTGCTACTGCTCGAAACAGCATTAGGTTGGTAATTTTGTGATAAAAAAATCAGAAGAGTTTTGATTTGATGTTGGCTGTTCTTCTAAAGCACTCATCCTCCGTGTGCCCAAATGACCACATGATCAGTGGTTTAACTGGGAATAATAAGGTAGTGAATTTACTCACTACCTTATTACACAGTTCTCATAGTGAATGAGAAATGTTGTGCAGGGCAGGAAGCTGTTTATTTAAATAGGGGCTGGTCTCACAGAGGTGATAGAGCTTCTACCTCCGGTCACCCCTGGGCAACCCCTCGGATGCTGGCTAGCGTGCCCTCAAGGTGACGGTGGAAGCCACGAGAGCGGCCGCCCCCAAGTCTCCCCTGAGACTTGTCTGGGTGGCGGTGAGGGCGGCTGCGGGGGTAAGCTGCCTGGAGGAGTAGCTGCGAGGAATCCCGAAACAAAGAAGGGGACACTTCACCTGGAGTTCCAAAGCGTTCTACTCCTTGAAGGGGTCAGGACGAAGTGACAAACAGCAAGGCTTTGGCAAGGATATATAAACCCTTTACGTCAGGGAGGTGGGGACATACACCAACCAGTAGGGGAACAGAGAAGGGGATGATCACATACTTAGAAGAATCAATAGGGGCACAGGGGTGGAGGAAAGCTCTCACAACAAATCAATAACGGGGAATTGGGTAACTGACAGAAATTTCTGGAGCACACTGGGCAGGGTAAGCTTAATTGACAGGGAAAAGGGGCAGCACAACGGGGATTGACACAGCCATGCAGGGAAAGGGTGGAGGAGCAGGTTGATGGGCACCCTGAGTGGCGGGAAAACTTGGGGAAAAACCACTCGGGAGAAACCATCATGAGGGGAAGGAATAGGGGGAACTTGGGGCAAACCATTATGTTAACTGACATTAATAACTTTAAAATACGACAGCAATAGAATTTAACGAAAATACACACCACCGCAAGGTGAGACTAAAGGAACAGCATTATATCTGCCCTGCTATAAAATAGATTTGAATAGTCACAAGTATGGTCTGAAAAACTAGCCTTTTATCAGGTAATAATTAATATAAATCCTTCTCACAGGCGGTTTGCTCTCAGTACTGTATCTGTCTCATGAGGAATTAATCAAACACATCCTTCCTTATTAATCAGCTATGCCCCTTACTGAATTTCAGATTAAGAGATGCTAGACAACCTGGAAAAAATTGCATGTTTGTTCTCCCCAATGTACTTATTTTTAAAAAGTCCCGGGATAAAAAAATTACTGTATCAGTGAACTAGACCAGAGATAAACACATAGTTAAGGTGCATTCTCTTTGATTATTTTTCAAAGGTAGCCTACAAAGATAATTTAATTTATCCTTTAATTCCTTGTGTGCCAGTACCTTAGAGTTACTGATATTATTTTAAATATTTAATTATATGCCAATAATTTTCCACTGTGTCAGTTCTTTCACAACTAGATATCTGTGTCCCTAGATCTTTAGAGTGGTTGGCATTTTATTTACAGTTAGTATTTTCATTCATCTCAGATACCACAGAGGGTGGCAGCAGAGCTTCTCTGCACAGATATGCTTGGACTTCTGATCCAGTGGGAGAATCCAAGCTCAAAGGTCATTTCTAGAAGCAGAAGAGATGCAGGGAGTAAACACCCACAGTTGTCAGAAGTTAGCCACTCAGAAGTTTCCAACTGAAAAGTCCTATTGAAAGTTTATTTTGTCCATGCAATTCTAATTTTACTGGCTCTTTAATGTAGTCGAGGATCAGGTAATAATATAAACCATATCCTCTGTCTCTATCCACAGGCCCATTTTATTAATAATATTAGGTATGCAGCTCTTAAATTCCTTTTCTATTACATGATAAATTCCATAGTATTATGTGATCAATTTACTGTAACACTTAACAAGTACATTTTACCAGAAATCACAGCAGTGTGCACTGAACAGAAAATGTAGCAATCAAATTCTGAATCTTGTCTTGAGCTTCACCTTCCTATTATTTCTTCCTCTGGGAGGAATGTTCACGATGATTGCTCAGACATGGGCTATTCATAGCGTGTAGCTCACAAACACACTAATCCCAGCATTTGATAAAGTGCTGTTTAGATTTTTGGCAATTTTCATGAGTTTTAAATCCCACCACAAATATTGTCTGAATGTTTTCCTAAGGATAATTTCCAGTAATGAAATATGTACTGCTTTTACCTGCACATTTGTATCATTGTTCCTCTTATGGCGTGTTGGACTCAGAACAGGAAATCATAGTTGAGGTCTTGAGTTCCTGTGCATAGTTCTTCTCTCAAAATAAAATTAGCAATGGAAGAAAATTATCATGTGCTTTCTATCATGCATAATAAATATTACACCCATACAAATAAACCAACAATACAAGACTATTTGCTATATGATTAAATTATCAGTTAAATACCTAGGTAAATACTTGGGTTTAATGCTGAATAACTGGGAAAAAATTGTATTTGCTTTGCTCTCACAGGAGGCGATAATGAATCCTCTTTAAAGACCAGTAGGCTGAAATGTGAATGCAGCCTCTCTTTCCAATACTGATAGGCAGTGGAGTCATTAATATTTTCTTATTAATGTAAATGAGCTAGGTAAGAACAATTGATTTCTTCTAGGAATTAATTGGGCATGATCAATTCCTAAAACAAGTGTGACAATAAGGTCATTCATCAGCTGCTTAACATTGCAATAGCCTAAACTTGCCCTTTCAGCAAGGAAAAGATACCATACCCTAGAGAAAAGGCTTTTAAATCATTGTGGTATTGACAAAAAATTGTGTACTGTTGTCTCTCACAGGCTCATCATTCTTAATGTTGAGGTGAAAGTTGCTGACTTCAGGTATTTTATAATTTGCATTGTTCAAGCTTTGGTTTTAGGGCAAAAATATAAAGTATATATAGGAAACTAAGGGTCTTCTCAGCTATGCAGGGATCTTTAATGATATGCAAGCAAATGCCATAATTTAATTAATGTGTAGATCTTCTACACACTTTTTAGTGAGATGATGGCATTTTTTAATTATACCAGGGAAATAATCTGACCCATCATTTATTTGCTTCAAATTAGTTAGAGCACTGAATTCACCTTCAATTTGCCAGTGTTTTGCCTTTTTTGAAGAGGTTTGCTTTCTCCCTAATGCAGCAAAAACATCTTCCCTTTTATTCTTCATAAATGTGTACAAAATCCTGATCAACTTCAAAGATAATATGCATCAAGAGAGCAGTAGGATGACCATAATGCAGAAAATAATTTCTAGAATGTAATGGAAGGAATTTCTTAGTACTGCTGAAGTAGCCAAGAACTTTCCCCTATTTTTAAATGAGTCAAAATTCAGTAAGGAGACAACTCCCTCCACCTGCCAACAGTACATTAAACTATCATTTAACCAAAAAAACACAAATAAGATCCAGTAGCAGGAAATGAAAACTTGAAACAGTTAAAAGAAAGATTCTGTTTTCTGTAATAAGATTGTCAAGTTAATGGAATAATTTATCAACACCTTTTGTGGTTTTCATTGCTTACTTTCAATCCTTTGCAGAGACTTTGTGTGTTCCTAAAATGTGCTTTTTTTATTTCAAGCTAAAGCTTTTTGGCTAGTAGGACCAAACATGTGGCCTGGTAGGGAAAAAATGAGGAAGAAAAAAGAAAGGGCTGGTGTGTGCACTTCCCCACAGTGAAATTTGGCATGCTGTTCCACACCTCTGTGAGCAGTGAGCATAGTGTAGAACACAAGAGTGTAGTGTGGAGCCTGTGGCTCATAGTGACAAAACTGCAGTTGTAACGTTTTGATGTGATCATTGTTCAATAAACGTATGAAAGATTTATCTGGATCAGACTTAGCACTACTTCCTTTTGAATGTAATTGGATTTGTGGCACTGGCTGTAATTGAGCTAGGTAGGGTATGAATTTTGGTGTGAAGTGTAATGGACAATATCCCCACCAGGAAGAAACACTGGACTTATTTTCTGAAGACCATACAAATGTTCAGGACCATCCATTCCTATGAAAGAAATTTATTTGGGGAAAAAAAAATTGTTTAAGTGACTGAGGAATGATTCCTATGGTGTTAATTCTAGCAACACAAAATTCTCATCTTCACAGCTTGCATCTATGTCAAGCCCTCCAAGATTTTACCTTTGTCTTATGACTTTCTACATATGACAATTTTTATTCCTTTTCAGTCTGAGAAGGGGAAAAAATGACTTAAATAATTCTTTTCTGTGTTCAGTGATGTCAAAAATGTGTTGCTGACACTGCCAGTCCAAGACTTTTGGAAACATGAAATAAATTGCAAAGGACTAAGAGGAGCAGTTTAAGAAGGTACATTATCCAAACGTATGTACATGCACACTCCAGTAGGCACTGGACATCTGGTTGAATCTGGAATTACTACAGTAACTTTCAGGAAATGGTGAGCATGCACTTGCCACTAATTCCTATAGGAAAATACTGGACCCTGTGCATGGCACTGACAAATTGCTCCCAGTGGTATCTAAGATATTTTTCACTGTTGTCATTATAGCCTCTAGCAAACTCAGGATATTTGAAAAGAGTATGGTGTCTGCAATGTATTAAAGATATTATATCCCTATTTGTATTCCAATTCCATGAACAGAAAATTCCAACAGAGAATGTTTACTATAGAAATTTTGGAATATTGGAGCTTTTACAGGCAGGTATGTTTATTTTATGGGCCAGGTATTTAGAAAAAAGCAATTAAAGTCACCTTGCTCATTAACCTTTCAGTTCCTCGTAGAGCACTTTAAGCACAAGAAAGTGATTGCATTTTGATTTGTAATGCTTCAGTGAACTGGCCCTCTTCTCTGGGTATGTGTGCATTGTACTATAGCACGAGCTCTAAATACTTGCATGTGTTTTTGTTTTACTGCGATTTAACTGATATGCTGATATAAATTCTTTGAACTCATGGATTCCAAATGCCTTTTACCATGAACTTTGTTCAGTCCTTCTTATATCTACATTGAAAAGATATCACATGCCATAACTGCATTATCATGGTTATTGCTGTTTCAGAAGACTCTACAAATTATAAGCAATATCAAATCAAGACAATGATTTATGGAAATATAGCTTGACTTTTGCAGTATAAATTGGAAGAAATGACAGTGTATTATTTCTTCATCACTGAGTATGATGACCACAAGTTGACAAATTCTTACTCCTTTTAGAAGGTATAAGAGGTGAGGAAAAATGCCAAACTACATCCCATGTAGTTGGCCTAAGAAATGGATTATCTGAATCAGAAATTTTATTTTAAAACAGTGTATGTATTAGCAAAAGAGACATCTTGAAAAGTATTTGGGTCCTCAGAAGCTAATGAGAATGGCTTGCTGTGCTCGCAAATGTTAATTTGCTCTTATGTTAATTTTTAAATTTCCTTCCAACAGCAATTAAAAATAATAGATAAAAAGAAACATGAAAGGTAAAATATTTTTTTCCCTGTCTTATAGTTACAGACAAATAGAAGTTTTTTTCCTTTAGCCTTCTAAAGTCATATCCAAATAAACCTAAAATACAGAGCTTCTTAAAATGCAAAGGTTTTTCATCATCTTGGCAGCTGTGACATGCGATCGTAACACACCTGATGTATTCTTGTCTCTCCAAAACTTCAGATACAGTGGCATTTTTCTCTTTATGTTGAAGTTTGTGACTTCAGTGTTTAGAGAACATTGCACATGTACACGAGGTAAAATGTTCAGCTACTGATCAAGGTCTGGAAGGGACTTTTCCCCAACAATATTAGAAGAGACTTTAGGTTTTCATTTCTCTTTGTATTTAGCTTCATATTTTGTAGTGTGAATTGTCACTGCAAAGGTTGGAAATGTTGATTCTTTTAGTCTTCCCTTCTGAGCCTGTCACATGCATACAGCATGACTAAAATGGTTTGGTCCAGCTAAAGCAACTGGTTGAGAGAAGAGAGATTATGATATGTAATGGTAAAAATAGGAACGTTGTGTTATATGAATTGCCATGCTATTTGTATTATTTGTAATACATTTTATAAAATCCCATTCTATAGGCCTGCCTGTATTTCTGGACATACCAATTTTTTTAAATCAGCATTTTTACTTCCAAAACATGGTTTTGGATTGTGAAATTCTTGCTTTAAATGTAACACACATTCAATTAAGAGTTATTATCCAAAAATTGTATCTTTTAACTGAGTTCTAAAGAAAGTAAATAATGTTGGTGTCAGCCTGCTAAATGAAGCACAGAGAAATCAAACTGTGTAGAGTGATACAGGGAGTTTGTAGCAGTTGTACTCTTGATGCAGGTATTTATGCTTCTCGGTCTTATTGCAAATCTGTCTTTGTTTAAATAAGAGACTAAGATGTTTGGAAGGTTTTACAGTGGTTCAAAGCAATTCTTAAGAAAAAGCAAGTAGATGTTTTATATTACCAACAAAATTATTCATCACATGCACTGTTGTAGACTTCATCTTAGTGACTTTCTTATTCCTTTGGCACTCCTGTGGTAAAAGGTAATTAACTTCATATGAAAAAAAATGGAAAATGGTAGCTTTTCCACCACAATGAAATGCTGAAATCTGAATGAATGATGAAGCCTTTAGAATTAGTGGCAGCATTACTGTAGTGAACTCAGAGAGTGACCTGCCCTGAAGGAACAGGGAAAAGCAGTAATGTTCATGTCCCATCTGTCAGGAAGGTGTAGGAGACATTTGTTACATAATGACTGTCCCATTCACTGAAATATTATGGGGATTAGAAAATACCTTGCATTATTTATATACACCATCTCTATTCTGGAACCATACATTGTACTTCCCACAGACAGATTAGGCTGACATTCTGAACCATATGCATGGTTTATGTGGGTAACATAATACTTTCAAATTATATCTGCTGTGAGCCAATAAAATTAGTATGGGGTAGTTAGGCAATAGCCTAATAACAGCTAAACTAACAAGGGTTTATAAAATACTTCTCTCCTAATTTTTCATGGGTCATTCATTGTTTTTTGTTTCTTTTTTTCCTTAGCTTTACTGATGAAAGGCAGCATTAAAAAACAGTACTGTTACTACCCAACATGCTGGTGTTCTCAGGCATATATAAATCTATTATTTATAGATTATATATAGATTATATTTTATAAATCTATAATTTATTTATAATATAGAAATCTATAAATATAGAATTTGAGCCTATCTCTTCTGCTCAGATATGAATTTCCATGGTTCAATAACTGAATTTTCAGCTAATATAGAATTCCCACAGAGCTATGGTAAGTTGCACTCACTTAGAATTGATCTGCTAGAAATAGAAAATGCGATAATTTTAGATACACTTTCTGAGACGGCATTTTACTGTTACATCAGTTTTTATTTCTGTATGGATATTTTTCAAAATGCCTTCACTGACTGACTTCCAAAACAGTTACTGAACAGTTTAATTCCATTTGGACTTTGTTTCTTTGGGTTTTGGGGGCAAGAGAGTGCTTCCTCTTTTGAGAATATCCCTCTAGTACAAAACTGTTGGCACTATTTGAATTTGAAGAACTATAAATCTGTTCAAGACAATGACAGGGCAAGAGGATTGATTGTTTCTGTTAAATTGGGATTTTTGATTTCTGAGCCAAGAGAGATAGAGCCACGAGCCAGTAGTGAGGAGGCCAGCAATGCACAGCTTCTTCATCCATCTGGGAATTTGCACTAGATGCTGTGTTAACTCAGTGGTGGCTTTGGTGTATTTTCTGAGCAGCCTACTGTGTCTTCAGGGGGAGCAGCCCTGCTCCTCTTCTTCCAGAGAGGATAGTGCTTTCTGTTGGCTCTGCTTCCAGCACAGTAAAGCTGAGCTTCCACAGACCTGCCAGCTTTGTTGCTGCTGAAGGAGGTAGCCTGGCCTGCCTGCCCACTCTTTGGGGAAGGCCAAGTGTTTGTGTGGCTATGTTTTCATTTGGGTGGGATGCCCTGCTTTCCCAGCTATCCCATCACATCTTATCTCAAGAGTGTGTGCTAGGGCAAAGGCTGTGGGAACATATGACTGGGATAGGAGGTATGTGCAGCATTTTCTCATGGCAACATTAGTGGTTTATGCTTTGTTCAAGTACAGCATTCAGTGTGTATTAGTGTGTATTTTCTTTCCTCCTAACCAACAGTTTAGAAAAGGGATATACATTATGATTAAATGAAAACCATTGGAAAGGAATGGAGTTTCTTCTTTCCCATTACTCCTTTGCAAAGATGCAGAAGATAGGCTGTCTTAGAGAATTATTGATGTAGTCATTTCAGATGGGTAACATCTGAACAGTAACTTATTCCATTTTCCTCAATCAGCTTCAATTTATTCTAAAAAGTACATTATTGCATTTAGGTCAGTTATTTCCCTAATTTAGAATTCTATTTCATAATTTGAAGACAAAGTTGTTTTCCATTAAGAAAAAATACTTTATACCGTACAAGACGACTGGAGAAGGATACAGATCTAATGAATAAAAGAGGTTTGATTCTATTTCACGCCTTTGGAGGAGTGGAACTGCCTGGGACACAAAGCATTGATCTAATATCTGCTCAAGACTTTTAGGATTGACGTGTTAAAATTTGTTTTATATTTTAAAATCTGCTTTCTGACCATTAGTGTGTTATAACAACTGAAAGAGGTGTAACCTCATGAAAGGGAGCTCTTCCTACTTTTACTACTGTTTCAAACTTGTAGCAGAATATAATACCACTAGATGCATTTGCTGATAAACTGTTTCTCTCATACCTCAACAAACACACCCCACACAGAGTTCTTAGGTAAACAGAATCTGAAACATTTTCTTGCTGTAAGATCAGTAGGTGGTTAGTGTCAGCAACAACATATTTTGTTTATGTTTTCCTGCGATAACTATCGGTTTAGGGAAAAAAACCCAAAAACCTTAAATTCTACACAAATAAAATGGGAACAAGGCTCACATTGTATGTCACCATATCGACACAGGTTTTGCCATCCTATTGTGCTGTTTGGGGCTTAGGTAATTTTCTACACAGTGACTGGTATGAGGATGTGTTTTGCGTTAGTACTGAATACAGGGTTGACAACATGGAGGTCTTTTTGTAATTGCTGAGTGGGGCTTGTCTGGAGCCAAGGCCTTCTCTGCTTTTCATATGGCCATGCTGGTGAGGAAGTCGGGAGTGCCTGGGAGAGTAGGAGACACAGCCAGAACAGGTGACTCAGACTGAACAAAGGGGTATTCCAGACCGTGGCATCAGCCGCAGGATATGAAAGGAGGGAAGAAGGAGGAAAGTGGTGGGGGGGGGATGTTTGGGGTGATGGCATTTGTCTTCCCAAGTGTCTATTGCTCATGATGGGGCCCTGCTCTCCTGGAAATGGCTGACACCTGCCTGCCTTTGGGAAGTAGTAAATGAATTCCTTGTTTTACTTTGTTTGTATGCACGGCTTTTGCTTTCCCTAATAAACTGACTGTATCTCAACCCATGCGTTTTCTAGTTTTGACCCTTCTGATTCTCCTGCTGATCTTATTGGTAGGGCAGTGAGCAAGAGGCTGTGTGGTGCTTGGCTGGAATTAAACCATAACACCTATTGTAAGTTTTCTTAGAACAAAGAATTGCTGGTGATAGAGATCTAAGGAGAATAAAGCTATAGAAATACAATGCCATTTCACTAATGTACTTGAAAATCCTCATGGAAACTTAGTAGTCTTTTCACTGATTTCTTGAGTGTTCCTTCATGAAAATGGCCTCAGGTCCTTCATTCTGTTTGACTGCTGCCTGTTTGTGTGCTGCCCTGAATGCTTTGTCAGTCAGCAAGCAGGCTTATCAGTTCCTCTTGTGCTGTAGATCTTTATTAACAGGAAATACGTAATATTGTCTGTTCTGAAATTGCCATTTGTAAAATAACTGATGCTTCAAAAAAAAATAAATATTAAGTATGAACCCTGTTTCTTCTGCTGTTAGTGGTATAGACCAGTATGGAAAAGAATTTATAGTTTGGAGTTTGCCTCCCAACCCTCTGCCCAATAACAGCAAACAACTGCTTTCATTACATTTTGTTATTGTGTGTCAGGAAAGAATAATATGTAGACCTAAATAAGAAGTGGAATCCTGACACTGTTGAGTCACAGTAATCTATCTATTGACTGCCCTGACCTGCAGAATGGAGTAAAACTGCACAGTTTAAGGCAATGTCTAAGGATTTTGAGGTAGCAGAACTGCAGCAGATCCTTGAGCCAGAACTTCTGGCCTTAGTCAGAACCCCATGGCACATAAGTATGGTGGATATACAAACAGGAAAATGAGACTTGTACCATAGTTATTTCAGGCCACTAAGTCAACATACCTACAGTTAAGGAATCAAAATTTACTAGGCAATTCATTATATTGCTTTTACCAGCTACCATAGAAATCTTTATGCCATTTAATTATGCCATTAATTATTATTTAATTATTATTCTAGTATTCATTATAGCAAAGATAAATGAAAATTTATCTCTGTTAAATATTGTTTATTTTATGTCCTTGGGGTCTTAACCAAGAACAGTAATTTTGCTGCATTTTTCTTCCCTTTTCTGCAAGATCTATGATGAATTTGAATATTCAAGTTCTTTAATTAAAATGTTTCCTTTTGTGCTTGTTTTAACAGGACACACAGAGTTGATTAACTTTTCCTGAGTATATTTTGGAAGATTGATAGTTAAGTTTTGCTAAGTTTAGCTTTTATAAGGATCTTACCTGAAATTATTTCTGTGACAAGGTCTTGCTCCTAATGTATCATACTACTTGAATCATAATAATGAATCAAAAACAAAAGAATTTGTGCTAGGTTGCCACTCTTTGTAATGTAACGAGAGGGTGAAGCAGAAAAAAATTCTGTTTCCAAACAGAATCTGTCACAGATGAAGAGGGGAAAAGCTGTATAATAGTGAGGGGCTCTGCAGAGGAGATGTAGTAGCAGTGAGGAGCACTGCTGTTACTGTTTTAAAACCTACTGCTTTGCTGGAGTGCCTGTGTGAATACAGGAGATCTTTACAAATCTCTCCCCGTGTGGATATGTGAAAATGTTATTTGTCTTGAAAATGTATATTGATATATATATTTTGAGATGTATATCTCGAAAAAATTTGCATGTTTCTTTTAAAAATAGTAATACCAACATTCTTACAGTTCTTTGTACTCATGAAGGCCCATCCCCTAATTTAGAGAGCTTAGTTACTTTAAAAAGAAACTCCATTCCCTGGCTATGGAAAACAAAGAGGTATTCAGCAGTGGTTAGGAGGCAGGAGGGCCAAGGCTTTTGGAATGCTGTATGTAACATGAGAATCCCTCAAGCAGAATGGAGGGACCATGCAGTCAGTGCTGCATATTCCTACCTGCCTACAGGGATGTAGTTATGCAATATTAAATGCTCTTTTTATTAAACTTGTAATATTTTCCTTATTAATTCTATAATCTTTCAAAGAATACTTGCACTTAATAAAATACAATTTTATTATTAAAATTTTATTAAGCGTTAAATACTTGAAAAATATTTTTCAAATCCAAAACTGAAGAGTATTTAACTATTAGATGTGCAAATATAATGAAATTGCATTTTGAAATCAAGTTAACAAAAAGTCAGGAGCAAACAGTTTCTCCGTGTACAAGCTGAAACTCATTAAACTTTTTGTAGTTGCTGTCCCAGGTAACATCCATGCTGGAATGCTGCATAGTCTGGGTGCTGGGAAGGTGGGTGCTGGTTTGCATTGGAAGTAGAGGAGAGCAGCAGCTTAGTTTAGGTTGCTGAGGAGAGATTTAGTGCCCTCAGTGCTGTAGTCTGGGTGATGTTTTGAGGAAGCTGTTTTGCTTTGCTAAAAGAGTGTGTCTTTGCTGAGTTTTTGATGAAGCCAGCCTGCCTGTTGGTGATCTTCAGAAATGGTCTCTGCACTTTTTCATAATTTTATGGTATTCTTTGAGCCAATTCCTGAGCAAAGTGAGAACCAGAGTGGCTAATTCCTCTTACTCATACCAGAGGAATCCTATGCATTTTTATGCCATCTGTGTTTGCTTTCCATGTTCTAAGAGATCTCTAAATGAACATTTTGTTGGGTTTTCCCCCCTGTAATTCAGCGTAGGTTTGTTAATTGCTGGATCATTTATGGATTCTCTTCTGGTGGATTATGCCCACTGGGCATGGGTGGGACTTGTGAGTAGTATTTGTGGTTATTTATTTCAAGTCTACAATAAAAAGTTTCTCTCCTCTATTCTGGTTGCAACTTTTGGCTTCCTCCTGGTATTGGCAGATTGAGAGGGTTTGTTTTTTTTTTAATTTCCGAATTACTTCCTTTGTATCTGGGTGCCATAATGTAATGAGCCTTTAGGGTACTTCTGCAGTGTTTTCTCTGTTTGCCTTATGGGCAGCCTTAATGAGAAGCCTCTGGCAGTTTGCAGCTGTTTTAAAACAGGTTTGAGATCCGAATTCTGGAGTGCTTCAGAAAGGTCTGTCCTGCTGAGACACAAACCAGTGTGAGGTGACTGGAGGACGTCCAGGCTAATATGAAATAGAGAAGTATCCATGAAAATGTTGTAAACGAGGACCTAATAAGCATTGAACATTCTGTGCTTTCAATATTGATAATAAAATGCACATTGTCACAAAGAGCTGTGCTGTGCAGATGTAGCTTACTTTGGTGCAGGTTAATTAGGCTTAACAGTAACTTAAGTCTGCTCTACAAATACAGTATGGACAAATCATATATTAAAGATGCAGTAAGAGGTTTTCACCTGTTAGAAAAAACAACCCCTGATGCAACAAACACAGGTAGGCTGCAAGTGTATTGGTTAATGGTCTGGCCCACTGCAGGCTTTAGGTACTATCCTTTTTTTCTGCTGAATAGTAAAAAATAATGTTTTTAATTTTGTCTAAACTGGTCTTAGTGAGTGGTGGACTAATACTGTAACATTCAGTACTCACTGAATTAAGGAAGACAACTGAAGTTCATTGCACAATGGCTGTTCATACTGCAGTGGGGGAGAAATCATGACTCTTTCTACATGCCTTTTGTTTGCACAGTTAATACTGTTTATAAGAACAAATCTCATGTAAAAGACGATAATGAAATATATTACATTAAGATCTTCAGCTGACCCCACTGGGACAGATTGAAAGAACTTTTTTTGCAGAGTATTTCTTACAGTATGAGCACTCCTACTGAGAACAAAGGCCATCAGTCTAAGACAACATGTAAATTTTCATTTTATTTATTTCAGTATAATTAAATGTTACAATCTGTTTTCACATACTTTTATTCTCCCTCAAATGTATTCTTTTTTTTTTCTTATTCATGTCGCTTATTTTAAAAATGTTTTAAATAATGTCAAGATACTTGTATTTTGTAATCAAAATATTAACCTAGGGTAGTTACACTGGCATGATCTTAAAAGTTTAGCTGTACTTCTATAAGAGTACCACTCAAAGTACCTCTAAGGACAAGAATTTAGACACATTACTTCTGGAAGTAATATTTCTCTTTCAGTTGTTCTGTTCTAATAAAATTTAACAGTATCAAAATATGTGATTGAACATAGACTGGCAATTTAAAACTGACTGCCACATACAGTAACTGCCTTTTAATAGGATGTTTGAATTGTGTTATGGTAACCTGATAGAGCTAACATAATTATAAAAGACATTTTTTTTGTATATAAGGACATACTAATAGGTTGCTGTGATGTAATATATGAAGATGCTTTAGTATACTTCTTGTTTAATGCCAGTTTGCAGAGGTACATCTCATCTTTATAGGACACTTTCAAATATAGCCCAGCCTACTGGGTTTTACTTTGTGTAGAAATTGCCCCAAAGTCTGTCTCCTATCATACCTTCCAAAACTTCTTTTTTGGTGAGAGAAACTCTGAGCTAGGACAAGTCAGATCTGGTATAGAGCCAACATGGGAGTCCTGCTGCTGACAGGCATTGAGATTTTTAGTGAATATCAGAAAAATGACAACTCTGTCCTGTGAAGAGGGATTTTAGTAAATGGAAGAGAGCTCAATATCTATTGAAAATAAAGTAAAATTGAAAGATAAGCCCTAGATATTCTGAGGGAAGAATAGTGCTGGACAAGCCACCTCTGCTACTTTTACCATAATAACATGAATGAAGACAAAAAGAAAAAGGTAGGCCACAAGCATCTGTATATTTATCCTGTCAGAGATTTTACTCAACAGAAAGTCTACAGCAGTTTTCACCAGAAAAATAAGCTGCATTTATGTAAGATAATTTACCAGACTAGCTAGACACTATTAGCCCATCTGGAAAATCACTTTATATATTGATAGCTGATAATTGCAGGTACTCATAACAAGAAAATGTGGTACACTTGTCTCTGTATCTTGGTTACCACTCTGCAGATAACTTCATAGTCCCAAACTGTTCAACAACAGGAAATGCATTTTTAGCACTGTGATATGTTACTGTCTATATGTGTTTCGGTGTTTTTTTACTTACCATTTCTGTTGATAAGTTATGATTGGTCTTACAATTGTTTAACACGTATGGGAAAAGTTTTTGAGAGTAACTGATGAATTTTGTGTGCCTCAGTTTTTGAAGGCACTGATTTTATGTCAGCGATATTCAGAGATTATATTTTGAGGTTCTGGCATTTATGTGCTGCATAGTAGACCTTTCTCTCTTTCACAAAAAAATGCCAAATAGAAAATCTGTGTAGTATTTATTCTGTAGTAGTTTGGCACTTGGAAGTGAAGAATGAAAGGACTTGCTGGGCTAAATCACTGGGGATATGTGTGGAAGGACAGTTACCAGAGCATGTCATATTGTGGTGCAGTCCCTGTCAAACCCAGTCATCTTTCATTTTTACCTGCTGTGGATTTCTCCATTTCCAGAAAATCATTGTTTATCTTTCTAGCTCAGGCTTTTGGGCCATTTTTTAAAGAGTGGAAGAAAAAGCTTATAGTAATTTATGTCAGAAATTGCATATCACACAAGTAGGCTATTAGAAATAAGTATTAAGATGTACTGTGGATAGTATTCCATGTAATTCAGTGCCCTTTTTTTAGTAACTTCTCATATGACGTACGCGAGATTCAGTATGTATCAGTCTGGCATGAATGTGTCCCATTCAAAATTAAATTCCAAGCAATGCTTTTATATTGGAAACCAGCAAGGCGGTGCATGGCAGGAAGATTTTTGTGTAGACTATTGTAATGTTTGTTTTACTATTCTGCTGAAGTCTGCTGGCCAAACTCAGGCCTAATATGAGTCAATGAATTTTTAAAAAAACCCCAACTTTTTTTTTTTTTTTTGAGGTTTGTTTGAATAAAATTATGAGCAAAATTAACTTAAAAAAAAATTGCCTTCAATATTTTTAAGCTTCTAGATATCACTGTACAGCAATTTTTAGTTATGAGTCTTTTCAAAAGAGACGAATAGTCTCTTTTATCTTCCAGATGTCGAACATTGCAATCGTTCCTTTTGCCACTGGGCTAGTATGCAGTCACTGAGGGATATTTGCCGAGCATCTCTGCTTAGGCTGCAGCTTTACAAATAACTGTTCATAACTTCTCATCTCTCAGCTGCATTATAAATACTTTAAGGTTCTCAGCTGCACTGTGTTTTTACAAACATCTTAAAATTATGAGCTTTCTGGCATGCAGCTGGGTGAATGCAGTTGTGAATGGTTTGTACTCAAGGAAAATTTCTGAATAGCATTAGAATTCTTTACCTGTTGAAGTAATCTAGTGTTAGGAAAGTAGGGCCTGCAGATATTTTTTTTTTCCCCACCATTGCCACCATATTTTTCCTTTCATAGCTGGTGGTCTGACATCTGTGAAACTATCTTGTGTCATCATCTAGTCTGAGTTGTAAAGAGCAACCATCTAAAATGCATATATCTGCAGTGGGTTTGTAGCAAGAGGTGATGAAGGAACAAGAAATGATAGCTGTGGGCTTATTTATAGCACAGAGTACTTTCCAGTTTTTGTTCATTGAAATTTCTAGGATGGCTGCCTCTTAGGGAGTATGCCATAATAAATAATTTCTCTTCTTACTGGATGGCCTAGTGAAGTTTTCAGTGGTAACACCCTAAATGGGGAGTATACAGAATCTTGCTTCTAGAAGGTCTGTGTACACTAAGATCATGGCTTCTTGCGCAGCTAGAAAAGAGAAACAGGATGGATATCTTGAAAGCAGCTGAGAGTTATCCTTGCATAGTTGAAATCAATAGCAATTGCATGTATCACTCCCTTGGAGTTGCCTGCTGGCACATTTCTACATCACAGAATATTTAGAATCTTAATAGTTCACAGATTTCTTCATTTTTGCAGATTTAAGATCCCTGATAATTTAGTGCTTAGTTTG